>JAFVLL020005465.1:140784-222770 GCA_021397915.2 Tor tambroides | reverse complement strand
AAGAGCAACAGCTCTGAACATCTACACTCAAATATCAGTTTATTCATATCAATCATGAGATGTCAAAAGATAAAAGCAAATGGCAGATGTTAGATACCCTTAGTTAGTGCCATTGAATGATGGTCTCCACATGCAATCTGAATCACCTGCCTGTTTTCCAGACCTATAAGAGGCCTGCAGAGACAAGACAATCTGACAGTTATATATTTGTTATTATCATTTATGGCCATTTATACTGTTTTGCCTACATTAACAAACCTGCATACAGTAGATTTGTCCATAATGAGAACATTTCCTCCATAAGCAAGAAGAACCGCACCAGCTCCTCCACAAACAATGAGTCTGATTCTGTTATTCTTTACCTGTAGTTGCTCTGGAGTAAATAAAATATTTTCATCAGTTCAACTTCTGTTTATACTATAAATAAACAAACAGACACTTAATAATAAAATAATTATGAAAATAATGACATATAATGACGTCTTCAAATTTATGAATTAAATAAAGTGGCATTTGGTGTAACTTATCATACTTAGTTTTCCATCATGATTACAGTCTTCACTGCGCAATCTCAGGACCGAGACCTTCCCATCCCGAATGAATCCAACAAAACTCCTTCCAGCTGACATGTCCTGAACTGCTGTTTTCGGAAATATGGATCGTATTCCAGAATTGCCATGTTTGACTTGGTCAGTCTGCACCAGCTCGAATCCCTCTCTGACCTGCGCTCCCCAATAACACAACATGATCACAGCTGACTCCAGCAGCGTCTCTCTGCAGCCCTGGACTGACGAACACACTCTCCTTAAATATAAAAAGAAAAAACGAGAGCGAAACTGATCACTGTTTCGAAAATCATCGATTTCTTACGAAACGAAAGTAATGTGTGTCGTCATTCTTCCGCGTTTATAGTGAGTCGGAGACGATATGCCTGATAATGGGAAAACGAAAGCACCATCTAGGCGAAATTCTTCCACACGCTCCTCCTGTTTCATTTACTTAATAAAATTACAGCCAACTAATTAAAAAGACTGACACGGTGAAACTGCGGGACAACGTGGTCATGCATTGTTTACATATAGGGAAGACCCGCGGGGCTGGTTGTCACACGTTAAAATTAAAGGTGTTCTACAGTAACTTTCAAGAGGGTCGACTATTTAAATGATTTACCCAGTTTTTAAGGGTAGCCTATTTGAAACGCCTAATTTGTCGAGGTGATCAATTGAACGCGATTTCACTGAGTGACCTTTTCACAGGTTGATGCCCAACGCACCGCCGCGTACATAAATGGAGTTGGAGGAATGTAAATATTCCATGTCTATAATCTTAGATTGTAAAAAATAATTATAATAAACAAATATTTTAATTTTAAGACATTTATTTTTAATACAACACAAAAAAAGAAATTACAGCATTTTGAAAAATATATGTCCTAGCACTAGAAACAGACATCACTACCAGAAATCTTTATCTGTTTGTGGATATAAATGTGGGAAGATCAAGGATCCAGGTTTAGATTTGTGACTTTTGACCACAGAAGAGCCCAGAACTCCAACCTCTGCCTCATTCTTCCCAGAACCACCTCTTGTGGTTGAAGGCTTCAATTGCTTTAGCCTTGAGTATTTCCTTGCTTTGGAAGGTCAGGTGAGGGCCTGGAAGATGGTCCTGAAAAGAGTTGAGCAGGGGTCTCACTGGCATCATTACGGGACTCATACTCAGAATGGGCACTTTCTCGAACCCTATCAAGAACACTTAAGAAAGGAGAATGGGGAAAGATATATTTGACAGCACTCTATAGTAGATGGTTTGAGGAAGCCTCTCTTGAATTCTTCAAGCACTTTCTCCACTGATTTATTCAGGATATAATCCACGTACATGCCCACAAATTCTGTTCTGTAGCAGAAATTAAAATAAATAAATAAATAAACTTTTTTTAACATTATGAAATGTTTTAAATATATAAAAAAAAGACCTGTTATAATTGGTGACCATTTTTCCTGGTCAGCTGGATCCAGTTCAACTTCTGTTTTATCCCATGTGACCTTATGTAGAAAGATAAAATTTGAGAAATTGTGTTATTGTGTTGTTCAGTAACCAAAACACTCTCTTGTTAAATATAAATTGAAAAGGAGAGCAAAACTGCCAGACTGCCAGGCAGGTATTTAGCGAGTTCACACAAAACGAAAATATCAGTGATAGAAATCCACAATGTTGGTATGTTGTTGCTTTCCACATTTATAGCGAGTCCGAGATTTGAATGTACTTTTAAAAAATGCTGTGTTATTTTTTCAACCTTGGGTTGGTGCATCGGTGCATTTCTTATGTGAAATTTGGGTTTGTGTGTGTTTGTACAGTGCTTGAGAAAGGGAGAGAAAGACAATTCTACTCAGTGAAAACAGCTGTGTGTCTCCTGTCACTGAATAATTACAAGATAATGTTGATGAGAGTTAATAATGCATCAGTCTGTCAACTATGATTAATCCTCCCATCTGTATGTGAGTGAGCGGCATTTACTAGCTATATAGCTATGCAGAAACCCTGTGGATCAAGCCCAGACCCATACTAATATGGAGTATGCATTCCAACATTAAATCTACATACAATGCCAAAGTTACTTTTAAAATGTTTTAATTTTAAACATGCATTTAATCTAGCTCTGAACCTCATTAATAGTGACTAACGGTTAATTAATGAGACAGTCTGTCTTTCCTTTATATTGTTTATGTTTACTTAAGGTATTTGTGCATTATAAACTTTTTATAACTCAAGTTTTTTTTTTTTGATGCAATACATAATTCATCAGTCCCATTTTGATGTCATAAATACACTTAATTCCAATACAATTTTCATATAACTAACGATTAAAAGACCTAGAGGAACTTATTTGCAGGCTGCATTTGGCAGAAAAACTGCATGCGGCTTGTATTAAGGCCAGTAGAAACAATCCACCACTTTTACTTCCCCTGGAAACATATGTGTACCTTGATTCATCAGTGATGACTGTTCAGCGTCTGTCTGATGTCGGGAATGATAACACAACAGTGTGGTCTTGTTTGGAATGATAAGATCTTCACTCTAAAAGGAATTATTTGAAAAGCCTTTTTTAAATTTTTATTACTATATGAGAAGTTTACAAATAAATAGGCCTATATATATATATATATATATATATATTTCTGGCAGGTAAAAGAAAGAAAAAATACCCTTCAACCTCTAAAGACTCTTTGGCATGCTAACATGCAAGCCTTCAGAAACATTTGATGTTAACCAGCTGGTGAAAACAGGTGTGACTATACTTAACACTGACCGTCCAACTCAGATCCAATCAACATGCTCAAAAAGAAAAGAGAGTGGTTGAGTGTGAGAATAGAAGTCCATTGTCAGAGTTACACTTACATCTATACGCTATGGCTATTTTGAGTTGTGGTTTCCCATGCAAAACAACTTGATGATGTTTGCAGTGGTTTCCAGGCCAACGTGTCAAAATGAAAACACCAGGGTGATACTGGCACTAGAATCCATGCTGCATGCTTGTTTTATGATTCCTAAACATCACCTGCTCTGGCAATGACTATGTTCTGTGCTACTGAAAAACATTCCCAGAAGTGAAATAGAGAATAGAGACATGCATCTATTTGAAAGCATTGTTGGCTGTTACAGTTGTCCTTGTTACATACAGTTATATATTGCTTTAGCACACTTTTAAAAATAATGGTTCCAAATAGGGGTTCTTATAGTGACGTTATAGAAGAACCATTTTTGGTTCCTCAAAGAACCGTTCATTGAAAAGATAATTTTTTCTTAGCGTGAAAAACATTTTAATAATCCGAAGAACCTTTTTTCACTATAAAGAACCTTTTGTTCAATTGATGTTGAGGTTCTTCATTGAACCATAGATGCCAATAAAGACCCTTTATTTTTAATTCACTTATTTGCTGCTTTTCTTGTATAATTTATTTTTGGTGAGCTCATAAACATTTTATTGTCAACATGGACTACTGATCTTTATTGTATACCTGTAAACATTTTTGTACAATATTTTTTTCTGTGTTATTTTAAGTGTTAAAAAAGTTTCAAGTTCAAGTAGCAAGAAAAGTTCAAATATCAAGTTCCATATAGAAATGGAATCACACTGACCCTAACATGTTAAAGCTGAACGTGTGATGAGTCTGATGACTCTTTCATGTTTTATGTTCATCTCTGATTTCATCTCTTTTCAGTGAAATTGTGAAGGCCTCTGGTCAGGGATGGTACTTTGCCTTAACTTGAATGTTTCTGTGAAAATGTCAACCCTGTGGCTAAGGGAAATTTCGGTTTTAAATTTCGCTTGTCATTCCTTTACAGTAAATCAAGTACTGTACAACGAGTTGGTAAAAAAATATAGGTCGAGTAGCCTTTAAACACTAAAAAAAAAAAAAATACAGCAAAGCAAAAGGAGAAAAAGTCCTTTCTACTGCTCTTTAATAAGGCACTGTTGCTTTCACAATATAAAAGTCTAATGAATTTTTGATTGAAGCTTACTTAGACCTCTGGGCATTGAGGAAAACTGACATTTTTACTTGTCTAAGGCATGTTCAAACACAGTGTTATCCAGCACTAGCATGAAAACACAGCCATAAATGCAAAACCATTTCATGAATTTGAATACATTCTTAAAATAATTCATTATACTGTTGATAAAAGACTGGAAGACACACTTCTAAATGCAGGGTCAATACGATGTCTAAAGCTCATGTTTTACTATTAATATTGACTGACATTATACAAGTTTCATACAATGCAAGACAGCCAGAGAAAAATGCTTTTGAGTAAGCTCAGCGGTTTCCTTTTTATTCTTTGGTATAAATGGTAAAAATAAAACTCTGCAGTAGCACAGAAATAATGAATTTTGCACAGAACATTTAAAAAAATGTTATTAATATTCTGCAAGAAATCCTTGGTAGATAGATCCTTAATTGAGGTAGATCCTTGAGAGCGAGCAGTCTTCTTTTGGTTAAAACATATAATAATGATCAAATAAAAAAATAAAAAATAAATTAATTCCAAATATAAGGTCATCTTTTTTTACATTTCTTATGCTTTAATCTAAGATTTACTTATTGAGTTTGTAAATCAATAACCATCAGTCACATTAGGACATGTTAACGATGTACGGAGAGTTAGATGATGTAATGACAGATATGATTGATAAAATGACTCATGCTGACTCACTGCTGAGGTGTGTTGCTTCGTGCCTTTACACCTGCTCAAAAATACGAAAAAATCCAAAAGATGATCATGATAAGCTCACTGTGTTTCTGTGTCACACTGGATGGCAGGTGTGTGATCTTTAAAATCAATGAAAGTGTCCATTTTTTCTCATCAGGGACAAGAAGAATACATCTAATGCTCAACATCCTCTCAAACATCAACATCGAATTGACACCTTCTTATATCCGGTGAAAAATCATCTTAGCCACATCATTTTTGTGGTCTGACATCTGTACTCCCATTTGTGATGACTATTTGCATTCCAGCAGTACAAATGGTCATCATTACAGCCAAGCATTTGGATGCTCAGTGAGGAATTTGAAGGGACTTCATGACTTTCCTATTGCAAGGGATAATTCCCATGACTCTCGCCAATATATGCATCTCATATTTAGTAAACAACCAATAGCTATGGAATGCAATGGAAGCTGGACTTATTTTCATAACCTATAGAACAGGTTGCGATCTATCCTCAAGCCATCATAATTCCACTTAAAGAACTTTCTCCCAGGCCATTTACCTGGCCCATAATTATTTTTGTTGCCTGTTTTCACAAATATAAGTGCCTCAAGGGGTCTCATGATGTGACAGCCCCCTCGTCTTGTCAAAACGTGCCTGTAAGTGGCTGTAGGTCAGAAAAACTGGTATATTGCATGTAAAGGGGGAAAAAGCATGTATGCTGGGTCCTGGATTACTCATCACATCTGAACGTGCCTGCTCGTAAATATAATCGCTGTTGGAGCACATCTCAGAAGAACAGGGGTACAGGAAGAAGATTATACTCATTTCTCCTGAACAAGAGTCAAGGTGAGTTTTAACATGCTCTTTTAAATGAAACATTGTTCTTTTGCTTTTGAGGGACTTTTCTGTGGAAGAATCTGCATTGTTTAGTTTTATGACCGAACTTGAACTGTTTTCAAGTGCAAGTTCAAGTTTATGTGTTCACAGATTGAAAAAGTCTGTTGGGTTGGGGATAAATTCTTCAGCTGTTCTACTGCTCACCTGTTAATGAAAGACACTGGCAATGAAAGGGTGAAATTTTCAGATTGTCAGGCTTCAAACTGAGATATTCAAAGAAAAAAACCTATTATATAATCCATAATACAGAAGAATCTTCTAAGATTTTATCTGTTTGTACTGATATGTTTGTTGTATAAGAATGGATTTTTTTTTTAGCTCAAAAGAGTTCCAATAATATGTAGCTTATATCATTACCATACTGCAAGAATCTTATCTGTAACGGAAAATCTCTTGTAAGTATTCATTTGTGGTCATGAGCTTATTGTGTTTAGATGTATAATTTATGATAATGTCAGGTAAGCACAAACACAGACACCTACACATATGCATAAACATGAGTTTGTTTATGCAGTGTGGGTTTAACTGATGTTCTAATTAAGTTGTATAATAGATTCATGACTGTAGCTCAGTGTATCTGTCTCGCTATTCACAAATGACTCATTATCCAGAGTAATTTCAGGGTGTAGAGCTCCTAGAAAGTCTCTTGAAAGTGAATGAATGACAGGTGGACAGATCATTACTGTTTTATGGGTGTAATGATGACTATTATGCAGCAATATGGTGGTAAACATTGCTTTTAACAGGTGACAATAGCAGAGGTGCTGACGGTCTAGACTGGTGATAGATGAATGCATCAGTGGATGGACGGATGAACATATAAATGGATGGAATGGAATGCAGTATGCTTGCTTATATTATAAATCAAATAATATTGCTATAAATCAGACTTATGTTATACTTTTATTTATTTATTTATTATATTATTATAAACCATTCTTATATGCATTAATTTATTCAAATTAATAATCAAAATAGTTGTTATGCGGTCTCATTTAACATTAAGTGTTGTCATCATTCACCTTTATTAACATAATGAGTGATATGAGTGATTGCCATATTACAATCAAAAATAAACAATTAGAGATGGGAAAAAACCTTTATAAGAACATAATGGGGAAATGTGTTAATTGTTTAACTTTAACTTTTTGTTTTTTAACTTATAAACTAATTTTACTAACACAAAGTTAATTGAAAGTATTAAAATGATTTTTTTTTAATGAAAAGTTGTTGGGATGTCAAACCTCCAAAAGTTCCAAGCTAGAAGCTAAGAAAATGAATTTTGGAACTTTAAAGTATCACCAAGACTTCTAATGTAATTAAAAAAATGAAAGGACTGATCATAGAGGTGACCTTTCATGGTAATCTTAGAAATAATTGAATTCAAATCCTACGTACAGTATGCTATTATGTGTCAGGCGAGGATATTATAGCTGCTGCCTTGAGGAAAACTTCAGGTTTAAACTTGTTGGCTTCAGATGTGATAAGAAGGCTTGAAATCCAAGCTGAAAAACTTTTTTTATGAGGGGTGCTGTGACTGAACTCAATCTGAAAAACATCAGTGTTGATACAGGACAGACTATTTGACATGAGACAGTAAATTATAACAAGTGGTAAGTGTCAATTTGTTCTGAGACGAAATTCTAAGGGTTTTTTTTGATGAATTTTGTGCTTTTTTACCTTGTTTATTTCAGTACCAATTCATATGTTTGCAAACTAAATTCAGATACAGTTTTCTGCATTTTTGTCTCTGTTAACTAAATTAACACTCTTACCCCTGGTTTCACAGACAAGGCTTAAGCCTAGTCCAAGACTAAAATGTACATCTGAGCTGTTTCAACTGAAAGAAACTTGCACTGACTGATCTTAAAACATGTCAGTGCCTTTGTTTTGTCTTAAGATGCACACCAGTAATGCTTTTTTCTTAGGCATGTTTATAAAAATTACTTAATTGTCCTAATTGAACTATGGCCTAATCCTGGCTTAGGCTAAGCCCTGTCTATGAAACCGGGCCTTCAAAATGAATTATAACATGTTTTTGAGCACCATTCAGCAAAGAACCATCTTCTAAGCAAAAACTTTTTGGCTGCATAAAATTGAGTAGAGTTGCTGTTTGGTTCTTATCAGGATACATTATAGGTTTCTTAAATCAGTATATTAGTGTCTGTGCTTTTTCTAAAAGATCAAATTGTTGTAATAATAATAATGTTAAAAATAATGAAGTATCAGACATTAAACTCTTTCTGATTGTATCAGGCATTAAATTCTTCTGTAACCTTTGTTTTAAGCAAAGTGAAGGTGTTGCTGCATATTGTAAAAAGAATAGAAGGAAAGCTAAAAAATAAATTAGAAATAAAAATCGGGCATTTTATTTTATTGATAAGAGTCACTTTGGTTTACAGTAGTTATCATGGAATGGACAAGCTAACCACAACCAAGATTGTTAAAGTAGAGGGGGGATCTAGAAAAGGTGAGTGTGTAAGAATTAATAGAGTTAGTAAAACTGGAACTTGTGCATATAATTTAAATTCATTTGTCCCTTAACCTGAATGATTTTAAAAATGACAGAAATCCAGAAACACACAGGAACTGTAACGACCACAAGACTGACATCTCTACCTCCAAGTAGGTTTAAATGTGATTTCTGAAATAACTGCATTACATTAAAAACTATTCATTGTGCGGCTGTTCTCTAAATTGTGATCTGGTTCCCTGCTGAAAGTTATTTGGTGTCTCATCACTAGAGGGCAACAGCAGCTCCTTCAGCAGCCAACAGGTGCTGAGCTCCATTGTGAACAGCTCAGGCTCTGGAGGAACTTCAGGAGGAGCTGTTCTGGTGGAGAAGAAGATCATCACCCAGAGCAGTGCTGAAGGAGGCGCGTCCAGAAGTTACGTCATATCCTGTGAGTCCAGAAATCATCCAGGTTTAACCAGCTATATATAAGATATACAGAAAATTTCTGAAATTAAAACTAACATTTACTCAGAATTCATGAAAGGAACTGTATTTTTCATTATTAATTCACAAAGCTGTTTGCCCAACTCTTGAAGCCGATCAATATTTCTCTCTTCTCTCCAGCTTCTTCTTCTGGAAGGTCAGCCAGCAGCAGTTCAGGAGCAGGATCTGTGATTGGTGGATTCGAAGAAATATCTCGTGAAATCATTGTAACCAGACCAACTAGTAGCTCTACAGTTAAAAGCTCTAGTTCTGCAGTTAAAAGTTCTAGCAGCGTCTCTACCTCCATCACAGCAGTTGGCAGTTCCTCAGCAAGACGTGGAGATCTTTCTTCTGGATACGGATCCATCTCCTCCTCTGAGTTTGTGTCTGGTTCTTCAGGCGGTTCTGTCAGTGTTTCTGGAGGCAGTATGAACATATCCAGAGGTGGACGAGGTGGCGCTGGCTCCTCTGCAGTCATGTCTGCCGGAGGAACTTCCAGCTCCATGACTGTGACCAAGTACAGCTCCTCATCTCCTAGCGGGACACGCAAAGGTTTAAGTTACAGTACAGTTCCTACGGAGAGGAAGACCAGTCTGAGCCTTCACACTAGAGGATATGAGGGTAAATCAGAGATTATGACCCTTCTGGATACACTGATGTCAGAGATTACATATTGTTTTCAAATGAGAGGAATTTCACACTATATGTACATTACTTTAAATGCACATTCTATTAACCAGATTTAAAAAACAGTATGTGTGTACTTTATATTTACCCAGGGAGCTCCAGTGGCAATTCTTCCCCTGAATACATAAAGAAAGAATATGGTATGTATATTTAGTCATTTGTTTTGGGGCTGGTCTGTATTTCAGGGGGAAAACCCATATGTAATTTGTAGTATGCATGAAAGGAATTTATCATTAATCAGAACAATTTACAAACAATTGGTCACTGTTGTTGTGCTATGATATTGTAATATTTACCATTATATAATCAGAGGACCATAGAAAAGTTTCACTGAAAGTGTCACTCCACAATACAATAGCAAAATATATAAATATGTATAGTATTTTTATGTTACATTAATCAGTGTCTAGCACACCTTCCTAAGGAAAGGATATGGACCAGAAGACATTGCAATTACTACATATTTAGACAGACTTAATGAAGTTCTAGATCTATACTTGTGCTCTCATTATTTCAGTTATTTTGCCTTTAATGTAAACAAACATGTGCAAACAATATACTTGCTCTTGTGAATTTATTTTGATGTTAATTACATTTATTTACAAATTCATCATGTTGATATGCTATGTTACTATAAAACTCTTACGACAAACATGTCTTATAATATCTTCAGTTGTTGCGTATACCGAGCTGCAGCGGACACATATTAAATGACTTCACTTGGACCCATTGTGCGATCTGTCTCTTTAATACCGCGTGGTTTATATACACGTTGCTGCTGATTGGGCTGACATTTTTGACACACCCACCAAACAAGAGAAAACGTATCTCAAACTCCGGTGCACACCGTTTCCAGGAAACATGTCGTTCAACCCGGAAACCGTAGCAAAACGTTGGGCACCGGTGTGAGCCTGAATGTGCCCCTGGTCGTTCTTAGGACCATTTGATTGGACAGAAAATGTGTGCAAGATGAGTCATCAGTATATGCAAATCTATAATAAAGTAATACATGATTACAGTATTTATGTTTTTGACAATGATTTATCAAAAAATGTTAGCGGCCTTTTGTGGATTTATGTTCGCGACGCGAAAGTGTATTTACGTCAGTTAAAAATAAAATAACTACCAACTACAATGTTGACAAGTATACTTTTGTTAAAAAAGAAGAAAAAAAATACTTTCAAGATCATGCAACTCCAAGGGTAGGCTATACTGTCGGAACTGTGTGTGTGTGTGTTTTCTTATTCATGGAGAACTCTTTAATTATATTAATCTTCTTCTCATTACTATTATTATTATTATTATTATTATTATTTCATTTCTGATACTTGTGTTTCTCAAAATTCAGCTTCAATGTTTTTTTTGTTTGTTTGTTTGTTTTGTTTTGTTTTGCAGTTTCGACAAGTGTTGCCACTAGAGGACGCACTCAAACTCGAGGTATTTCTGATATTATATGTACTTCACAATAATCTTAAATTTGAATTTAAAAAAATGTATAAAACTGCTATTTTAATTTATGTCTTCTTTAAGTCTCATTTTAAATCTCAATGTTATCTTTGTCTTTTTCAGAAAGTGAGATCAGAGCCAGATTGCAGAGTGCCTCACCCTCCACTAGATGTCAGTGTTACTCGCGTTCAGTCAAAAGTCTATTATGTGTTAATACCATGCAAATACTTTGAAATTACATAACATAATATTATATGTACAGTAATTTCGTTATTTCATCCCTTATATTATATACTGGTTGTTATAGTATATGTGTTGCATATAGGATATATGTTATATGTGATATTTTTGAAAGAGATTGTGAATTTTACAATCAATTTAGTGTGTCCTTGAGTTGAAAATGATCTGTAGTTTCATATATTTAGGGACAGAGCTGGATGATGTAAAGAGATTACTGAAGGGAAGTCGCTCCGGGAGCATTAGTCCACCTCGCTCTCCTACCAACACCCTACCTATCCCGAAAAAAGCCAGCGTGGACACCCGTCATGACAGCCAGTCAGGTACCACTCACAAGCACCTAGATGCCTGTGGTTCACAGCACAGCCACTGCTTCAACACTAATTTATGTTTTTCAGGTTGTGACGGCACAGTCCTGGATGCAGGATTCAGTGGATATTACACCAACCCAAACAATCTCAGTTACACCATACTGCAACAACCATCATCACCCACAGGTTACAAAGAGACAGTGTGTTTGTGTGCCTGCATTTCTGTGTTAAAGTTGAAAGGAATAACATACTAAAAAGATAAAAAAAAGTGAGAGTGAGAGATTGTAACTAATCATATGTTGTTTTGTTTTAGGTGGAATGCAGAATAATCTGAGCCTCAGCTCATCTGCCCTCAGTAGTGCAGGTCTTTACATTTACATGGCATTATATCTCATTTTTATTAACAAGACTCCAGTTTTGAGCTCTGGTTAAAATCTTAAAATGCCCCAAAATTCATAAAACTGATAAGTACCTCCCCAATGTTCCCATTAAGAAAATGCTATTTCTGAATGTTCTCTGAAATGCTTTAAAAACAAACATTAAGGGAACGTTCAGTTTTAAATTGTGGGAATGTTACTTTTGAATGCTCTCTAAATGTTCTGAAACAAGTAGAAAAAAAAGAGAAATATCCATCTAAAACATTTCAGAAAAACATTGCTTGAACAATGTCTAAACATTTTTGGTGCTAACGTTTTGAGAACCCTATTACCAGACAACTTTGAACAAATGCTCTATTAATGTTACTGGAAGAAAGTTTGTTCATAACTTTGAGAGAACGTTAGCAGATCATTCCCTGTTAGCTGGTCTTATGCTGAGAGCCGCCCTCTGTGTTTCTGTTTCTCTCAGTATATGGGATGCATCTGTCAACATCTGGTGGTGCTCTCATGGTTAATGGAATCAGTGCTGGCCAAGGTAAACTTAATGTTGTTTCTATATAATAACTGTAATACACAGATGCAGTGCATTGAAAATAACTATAGTAAGAAATTAATTATTTCTGTTTGTACTTCCAGTGTATGGAGCACATAAGAATGTTGGCAGCGCTGGATTGGCCACCACTGTTACTAGTAATAATGATTTTAGTTCAAAATATGTAAGATTAAAACATCACAATATTACTAAATGAAAATGATTATTTTTTTGTCAAGCTGTTCCCAGCAGCCCTATCACTGCTGATGATGTGTTTGTGAAAGATGGCAAGTTTATTGCGATTGGAAAAGAAAATGTAGCAGCTAAGAAAGAGACTGAGAGACTGATCATGTCCAAAAACACTGGCAAACAGTTCATCACTTCCACTACCAGTGCTGGAACAGGTAGACAGCAGAGAATAATTATTTTAAATCTGACTTTTTCTTCTTTTTTTTAATAGCTTAATATACAGTTGAAATAGTCATTTACTTAGTAAAAAAATCTAGTTGTTCCAGATGAACTAGATAAAATAGTTAAATACTGTATACACTATTGTTTAGACATTTGGAAATGTTTTTAAAAAAAATTAATACTTTTCTTCAGCAAGAACACATTAAATTGATCAAAAGTTACAGTAAAGACATTTATATTGTATTTAAAATGTTAAAAAAAATGTATAGTAAACATTGTTCTCTGAAGGATCATGTTACACTAAAGACTTATTTTAAAGTGTAATAATAATATTACTGTATTTTTATCAAATAAATGCAAAAATTGTTAAAATAAATTCAAAATAAGTATATTATGATTAGTGTATGATGTTTATTTACATACTTTTTTAAATTAACATCATTTTTTAGTTAGAAATGTATTTCTGACAATAAGTTCTTATGTAACAGATTCTGAAGATTCGCTCAAGAGGGAGAAAAAGATGATCTCCAGCACTACAGAATCCACAATGACTGGTACATTCAGATAAAGTCACTTACTGTATATTATTTCATAATAAAATCCTCCCTTAAATTACATCATTTATGTGCTTTCATCAGCTTCCAGAGCCTCGACAAAAGACAAGGCAACCTATGCAGGTAAATGTCTTAAAGAAATGCAAATATTACAAAACAAATTGCTCAAAGCTGTCATAAACATCAGCTCATTCAGCAATGACGGCCTGTTGGATCTGGTTTTATATTTTAATGCCACAACAGAGATCCGTAAAGATGAGTCTGACGGTGCAGGACTAGGATTCTGTTCCTGCTGCTCGTGGTGGAAGTGGCTTCTGGCACTGATTTTAGGTCTCCTCCTTCTGCTGGGCCTCCTCTGTGGTCTCATCGCATTGGGTACATCATGTCTCAAAATGTTATTTGAGACTAACTGATATAGCTTGTACTTCATAATGAACATTTGTCTGTCTAGGTGAGGAGGTCCGGAAGCTGAAGGCTCGTGTGGACGCTATTGATGATGGAGAAAGCGCAGCCTCTGCTCGAACCAGTCGTTTGTCCTCCTCCTTGGCTGTCAAAATCATTGATCCACTGGAGTCTTCATACGCTGAGCGCATCCCTGGTGTCCGTGCCGATAACACTATAAACCTAGGTTCAGCATCTGCTGCACAAGACCCTGTGGTTCTGCAGAGGACCATCCAGCAGATCCTCAGATCTGAACTTCAGTCGGACACCGTCAGAGGTGTTTACCATATATTCATGCTAAACATATGTTAGCTTTACCCGGTCAGTTATCTAAACATTTATACATTTCATTATAGCTTCACTGGCAACTTCACTTAAGGGTGAGAGAGGAGAACCTGGGCATAAAGGTAACACTTACAGATAAATGCATTCAATAGATAAACCTGGAGAAATACAGAGTGAAAATGAGTGAATGCATTTTTACTCATACATACATTTGAAATGTCATTCTAGGAGACCAAGGACCTCCTGGAGTGAAAGGTATGTGAAACTGTCAGATTCACAAATATGTGAAATTCACAGATAAACATGCATAATATCGCAACAGTATCACATAATATCACAAAAATATTACAATATCGCAAATGTATCACAATTATATCACAAATATATAATAATATCACAGACGTATTACAATTATATCACAAACATCACAGTGTCAGACATCAGAAAGAATAGTGTCACATAATATCACAAATGGATCACAATTATATCACAAAAATATGACAAATGTCTTGCAATTATATCACAAACATCACAGTGTCACACATTATCACAACAGTGTCACATAATATTGCAAATATATCACATATGTATAACAATTATATCACAAATAATATAACAATATTGTAACAGATTATCACAACAGTGTCACATAATATTGCAAATATATCACATATGTGTTACAATTATATCACAAATAATGTATAACAATATTCTAACGCATTATCACAACAGTATCTTTATATTACAAATGTATCACAATTATATCACAAATATATCATATCACAAATGTTTTACAATTATATCACAAATATCACAGTGTCACACATTATCACAACAGTGTCACATAATTATATCAAATCTGTCACAATAATGTCACACATTATCACAACTGTATCTAATATCACAAAGTATCACAAATAGATCACAATAAAGTCACAGCACAACAGCATCACATAATATCATAAATATATATCACAATATCACAGCAATATCACAAATGTGTCAGTTATAGCACAAATATATTAGATATATTATGAAAATGTTAAATTAATATTATAAATAATTTTACAGGTGATACAGGGTTTCCTGGAATTCCAGGTAATTTTTTTTAATATCACAAAACATAACTGTATACTGTAACTACTGACACATACCTAAATATATGAATAAAGAAAACTGAATTAATGAATGGCATCGTTCCAGGTCCTCCTGGTCTCATTGGTCACCCTGGACAGGAAGGTCCTCGAGGACCCAAAGGAAGTGCAGGTATGATGTAGAGACTCTGAGCCAGGACTAACTTCTGTTTCCATTATAGTCGAAAACTGATTTTGTGATGCTGAAATGAAACCATCTGCTTGTGTGTATTATTCACAGGTGAATCAGGAAATGACGGTTTACCTGGGCCGAGGGGTCGAGAGGGGCCGGCGGGTCCCAGAGGAGAACCGGGACCCCCAGGAATTGGAGAGAAAGGAGAGAAAGGTGATGCCATTGTCATAATTATTGCTACTCTTACATTATTAACATTTATACACAAGCCCTTCAAAAAGATGAAAAAGTGATGTGCTAATTGTTCTGCGTTTGCTCCTCAGGTTCTTCTGGCGATGTTGGTGCACCTGTGCTAGCAGGACCACCAGGCCCTGTGGGACCCAAAGGTAAGACCATCTGCTCACAGACAAAGAGAAAAACAAGCCGAGGAACATCAGTGCACTATGTAAAAATTACTATGGTAGCAGACAAATAGATACATACAAGTTTTTTTAAGATGGACCTAAATTTTGGTGCTTTTGATCTCTGCAGGTGATGCAGGTGCACAAGGCATACCAGGTCTTCAAGGAGCTCCTGGACCCCAAGGCTTCCGTGGAGATTCTGGTGATCCTGGACCGAAGGGTAAATATACCTTTTCTTAACATATTCCCTTTTGAGAATTTCATGTGAACTATTTTTTTCATCATTTTTTATATTTTTAGGTGACAAAGGACCTGCTGGGCCACCTGGGCTCAAAGGTCAGTAGAAGCCAGAGATACATAGGTTATCACAGTAAAGCTGTTTTACGTGTACTTAAGTTTTTATGCTGATGATTATGATTACATTGTTTTTATTACTAAATAAGGTGATCAAGGAGAGAGAGGACCACGTGGTGCTACTGGTGAGTTATCTTACTTACAACTACATATATATTAATCAGCACTCATTGCTGTATGAAGTCAGTGTGCCATTTATTATCAACATCACAAAATATAATATTTTTTGCCAGGTGAGCCAGGTCAGGTCGGACCAGCAGGGCCTCCTGGTGAGAAAGGTCTTAAAGGATCAGCAGGTAGGTTTCATCACAGAAATAAAACCTGAGGAAAAGAAAGCCTGTATCACATGTAGAATCAATGCAAATATAGCCTCTTCTGAATTTTATAAGAAATATGCACTACTATTTTCAAATAAGTTCATATAAATACTTCTATTCAGCAAGGATAGTGGATGTTTTCAACAAAAATATTAAGCAGCACAACTGTTTTCAACATTTACAATAAGAGCAGTTTTTTTGCATAAGTCTTTTCAAAAAAATAAAAAAAATCTTACTTACCCCAAACTTTTGGATGGTAGTGTATAAAAAATTTGAACACAAATGAATTTTAAAAAAATGACTGTATGTACTGTGTCATATATATAATATATCATATCATGTTTTATTTTCCAAAGGTGCTCCTGGGCCAGATGGTGTTAAAGGAATTCAAGGTTATTTTAAAACTAAGCCTTGGAAAAATATTAGTCTGTGTCTTTCTTTTTAAGCACGCAATCTATAAATTTCTCCTTCATTTAAATTCAAGGAGATCAAGGTCCGATTGGGTTGCCTGGAGCTCGGGGACCCTCGGGGCCTCCTGGAGATGCAGGAATACCAGGTATAAATGAAAAGAACTCACACTAAGAATTCACACCATGAATAAAAAAGATCAAATTAAACATAATTGTTAATAATGCAAACCATGTAAAGAAAGTGTTTTTCTGCACAGGTACACCAGGACTCCAAGGACCACCAGGTTTGATTTCACTGTTCTCAGCTGTATATATTAAACAAAACATATCTAGCTTTTTTGTGAAATTGCAGACACTAACAGGTTAACCTTCACCGGTCAAATGTTAATTAATTATGTTATTTTATTATATTTTATTTTATTACATTACATTACATTGTATTTATATAGGTTTGCCAGGTACTCCAGGCCAGCCAGGAGCTAAAGGTATTATTTATTTATTTTTTTCAATTCAATTCCATTCTACTTAATACCATAGAGTAGCATTATGATTGAAGTTCATATTAGGTAAAAGTGGTATGATGTATTTACAGTATATACAGAAATACACTTTGTCTTACCACATTATACATGATGTTGTCTCTTTAGGTCAGCCCGGTGAGCCCGGAAGAGTCATTTCTGCAGGTGAGGGAACACAAATGATAATTAGTTAGCAATAATAATAATAATCTGGCTCATTTGATGGTGACATCATTCATCATCATCCTATTTCTGGTCACTCCATGCAGGTGCTAATACTAACACTGTGGGTGTACCTGGACCACCTGGATCTCCTGGAGCTCCAGGTCCTGCTGGTCCACCTGGACTGTCAGGTATCATGGATTACCTCAAATGCATTTAATATGAAATGAAAAGAATCAGTTAAACAGCAGTATGTTCCTGCTAATATTGCTATTTCTTTAACCTCAGGTCCTATTGGTCCTGCTGGTCTTCCTGGTCCACCTGGTAAGAGGATTTTTTTATATAAAACAAAAAGACTGAAATCAGAACGTTTTAGTTTCCTGACATTTGAATCTCTACAGGTTCAAAGGGAGATAAAGGAGACAAAGGAGAAGATGGGAAGCCTGGAGTCTCTGAGAGTGCAGGGAGTGAGTGTGTTCACTTTTAAAATGGACATTATAAATGCTTTTATATCATTGATTCACTTTTAATCTAAATTAAACAGAGAGAGATGCTTCTGAACCTGGTCCTCCTGGCCCACCTGGTCCACCAGGGCCACCTGGGGATGATGGAAAACCAGGTACAGAGAGAGATTAGTCTGATTTTGTTCCAGACAGCATTTCCAGACAGCATTTCTGTATTGTTTGTTACAGTATTAATATTTAATTTTATTTTTTCATAGGTGTTGGTCAACCTGGTCCTCCTGGTGAAAAAGGTGAACCAGGAAGCTTTGTACCCACTTCAGGTATGCTTTAATTTACTGTACGTATTAGCATTTGAGATCTTAAATCATGGAATGAAAGTGATCTGACTGTGGTTTTTGTGATCAATCAGAAACCTTCTTTGCTGGATCTCCTGGGCCTCCTGGACCTGTTGGACCAAAGGGATCACAAGGTTGATCCAATACAAATTACATTTTATTTTTCTTGAGAAATGTGGACCCTGTGAATCTTAATGTTTACTGTGTTCTGTTCAGGTGATATTGGCCCTCAAGGTTTCCCTGGTAAGACTGTCACATTCAAACACACATATAAATATAACACTACAATCGTTCTGACATTTTTTGATGAGATGCAAACTTCTATTTGATCTTTCTCTGCTCAAGGCCAGCCTGGATTACCTGGAGAACCTGGAATCGGTTAGTGATTCAAATTCATATAATAAAAAATAGATATTCTACACTATTTTACTGTAGTACTGTAGCTGACTGGAAAGTTTACATTATTTTACCCTGAATCCAGGTTTTCCAGGACAGCCAGGGTCACCAGGACCACGTGGAGAACAAGGTCTTGAGGGTCCACCAGGACCACAGGGACCTCAAGGACCAATGGGTCCCATGGGGCCAGAAGGTCCAAAAGGTACAATGGAAAAAACTATATCTGTTTTTACAAAAAAAAAACAAAAAAACTCCAGTTTCAGAAAAACACTTAACAGTTGTAAATGAAGTTAGTGTTTCTACATCTGTGCACAAATATTTTAATTACACCTTTTTATTATTTAAACAAAGGTGATGCTGGAGTCCCAGGGGCCCCTGGCATTCCAGGATACTCCTATGGTAGGCAAATAGGTCTATTGATCCAATATCTGCAATGAAATGAACCATAAACCATTTCTTTAGTGAAAGAGAGAGTTTCAATTTATCGTTTTTATAAGGTGGAGGATCTAGAAGCGCTCCAGGACCACCAGGTCCACCTGGACCCCCAGGGTCTCCTGGAGCACCTGGTTTGGGTGGTGGCCCACCAGATGTTGTTCAACAGATTTCAGACTACCTCAGATGTATGTTTAAAAGGAAATTAAGCATTTTTATGCACCCAAGCAACTCCCTTAAAACCACACAGAACACCTGATCAGTTCACTCAAAAATGAATATTCTGTTATCATTTACTCACCTTCATGTCATTCCAAACATGTTTGTATTTCTTTTGTGAAATATACTGTAAAAGAAGATACTTTAAAGAATGGTGGTGAGCAAACAGCTTCAGTTCCCATTGACTTCCATTGTATTTTTGGCCCATTCAATATATCTGAATTTGAAACATTTTAGTTACCAACATTCTTCAAAATAGCTTCTTTTTTGGTCATACAGGTTTGGAATGTCATGAGGCTGAGTAAATGACAACAGAATTTTCTTTTTCATGAAGTATCCCTTTAAGAACTGCATAGGAGCTACCCACAACATGCAAGAATTGGGGCAGCAAATGTTGAGTGGAAAAGTGGAAATCTTTTAGAAGTTTTAGTGCCACTAGAACAAACACCTTTAACTAGTTATAGAGATAAATGAGTAAATAAGCTCCATGACTGTAATATTTAATGTTCTATGTAGGTGAACCCATCAGAGAATACCTGAGTGGACCTCCAGGCCCACCTGGACCACCAGGACCTCCCGGATCAGGCTCTGAAGATTCGCTGGCTAACCGTGTCATTGAATACCTTCAAAGTGAGTGTGAAATGTGTGAGGATTTGTGGCATTTGATAAAATAGCTTTCAACTAATGTGATTTATGAAAGATTTTGGTGCATCCACAGTTTCTTTGGTTGTACATAGGAGATGAGGTGAGGCAGTACCTGATTGGTCCTCCAGGGCCCCCAGGACCCCCAGGTGTGCCAGGTGGATATGGCTTTAACACTCAGGAAGTTTCTGGACGAGTGCTGAGCCTGATAAATGGTAGGACCTGGTTCATATGGCCTAGATAAAATTCCTGTAACATACTACTGTTTGGGTCGATATTATTTTTTAATGTTTTTGAAATAAGTCTTTTATGCTCACCAAGACTGCATTTATTTGATCAAAAAAAATACAGTAAAAACAGTAATATTGTGAAGTATTATTACAATTTAAAATAACTGTTTTCTATTTGAATATATTTTAAAATGTAATTTATTCCTGTGATGCAAAGCTGAATTTTCAGCATCATTACTCCAGTCTTCAGTGTCACATGATCCTTCAGAAATCATTCTAATATGCTGATTTTTGCTCAAGAAACAGCAGTTTTTATGAAACAGATCAGATTTAAAGTTTGTTGATTTAAATTTTGTTAATAGGAAGACTGAAACTTTCAGGAAATGGAAGACCAAAATACATCTGTTAACTACTGATGTTACTAAGTTTTTTTATATATGAACCTTGTATTAAAATGATTTGATATCTGTTTTGTATGAAATGTGTTGTTTTAGATGCTGGTTTCAGAGGTCTGCCAGGACCTCCCGGTCCCCCAGGACCTCAAGGACCACCAGGAAGTGCCGGAGGACTAGTGTCTTATGCCGTTAACGAAAACAAATCACAAATCCGTGCAGACCCTCAGGAGTATATCAAAAGTAAGAAGTATGTTTTGTTAAATGCCAAGTTCTGTCATGAAACTCTAGATGATGCAGGCTGACGGGTCCTTAACGCAAACTGATGATATTCACAGCATTAAATTACTTGGCACAAGCTAATTGGTTCATGTTGCATACACAGCCAATGAGCTTACTGCTTTACATTTAAATGGCTGGTTAGCATTCACTTGAGCAGTTCACAGCGCGCTGTCAGAGTTCCTCTGAAACGCTCCACCTTCCCCAGCTCCACCTGTATAGATCTGCTACAGGTTATTATATGTGCTATTTGTGCAGCATCAGTGTGTCTTAAATACTCATAGCACTGTATCAGCATATAAATTGTCAGTAGCAAGTTCCTGTACTTGCTTTGCAGCTGCAGCAGCAATAATCTACAACAACAGCAATAACCAACAACAGCAGCAGTTCAGCAGCAGCAGCGTAGCAGATCTATTCCACCAAGACCAAATTCATTACCATTGTCATATCCATTTCCATGCCAAAATCTTCAGAGAGTTGTCATGATAGAATTGTATTTCATCTCATGTCTCTCTTCCACAGTTCATTGATGGGTTGTTTATCAGATGAGAACAAATCTTTAACTCAATCGAGCTGAATAATGGCACTATTGTGTGACTTCTTTAGAACTGCTTTACTGCTGAATCAAATTAATTTAATAACTGATGAATTTTGCAACATTGACACTGTTATTGTACTGAACTGAATCAATACTGAACTGACTTCCCTGGATAACAATGCTATTGTTTCCTGTAGAGCTGCTTATCACTGAATTGAACTTGTTTTGTAATTGATGAACTGTACGTTGTTATTGAACTGAACTGAGTCAGCAGTGACTTGAGCTGAACAGTGACACTAGAGCTGCTTTAAAAGCATTATTTGAATTGGTCTCATATTTGATGACGTTTGCATGATTGATTCTGTTATTTTCCTGTTTGAGCTGCTTTGAAACGATCTGTATTGTATAAAGCGCTGTATAAATAAATGTGACTTGAATTTTGCAGGGCACCCAAGCTCTGATGAGAATTTGGATTACGCAGCCATCGCTAAACAGGTTTCAGATTACATTAAGTGTAAGTTATGCTACGTGTGACACTCATATAAATAGCATGGAAAAGAACAAGATATGGGCAGAAACAGATGTGCTTGTTTGCATTTTTCCACAGCTCATGGCATGTTACAAGGCCAAGGGATGCCAGGTCCACGAGGTCCAGCAGGAATTGTTGGACCCCCTGGACGTCCTGGACTCCCTGGACGTCCTGGAATCAGCCCAGAATTACCTTACTCCGATATGACAGTGATCATGGACTATATCAAAGGCAAGATGGAACTTGTTAAAAAAAAAAATCTTATATATTTACTATGTATGATTTTAATTACATTTGACTGTTTCTACAGAACACCGTATGATTGGACCACAAGGTATACCAGGGCAGAAAGGGGAGCAGGGACATCCTGGGCCTGCAGGAGCAAAAGGTACATGTTCTACTTATCACATGCCCAACAAGTATATATATGTGACCCTGGACCACAAAACCAGTCTTAAGTCGCTGGGGTATATTTGTAGCAATAGCCAAAAATACATTGTATGGGTCAAAATTATCGATTTTTCTTTTATGCCAAAAATCATTAGGATATTAAGTAAAGATCATGTTCCATGAAGATATTTTGTAAATTTCTTACCATAAATATATCAAAACTTCATTTTTGTTTAGTAACATGCATTGCTAAGAACTTCATTTGGACAACTTTAAAGGCAATTTTCTCAATATTTTATTTTTTTGCACCCTCAGATTCCAGATTTTCAAATAGTTGTATCTCGGCCAAATATTGTCCAATCCTAACAAACCATACATCAACGTAAAACTTATTTATTCAGCTTTCAGATGATGTATAAATCTCAATTTCGAAAAACTGACACTTAAGACTGATTTTGTGGTCCAGGGTCACATATATACACCAAATTATAAAAATGTCCCCCTTCAGACTGTGGTCTTTTTGTCCGATTTTTAATAAGTACAAATAAGAATAACTTTTATATTGTTAGTAATATTTCAAGATGAACACTTGCTGGACTGAAGCAGCTTGATTATCCATACATCATTTTTTATTAAAAATGGTTAAAATACATCAAATAATACATTAGTCTTTTGTGGAAAGTTTATTTTTAATCTGTCAATCATCTTTGTATTACGTTATAAGTTTTGACCCCCTCACAATAACAACTTTGATCTTTGATCATAAAATATAATGTATTGGGAGATATAGAGTGAAAACATATTTATATGCAGTTTATGTAAATGTAAATAGTCAGTTATGCTGTTATAAAAATTTCATTGATTTACATACAGACTATCTGAATTTCAACAGCACAGCTGTTCAAATCTCATCTACTTTGTTTCATGTTTCAACATTTAATGTTACTTTTCTACAATCCAGGTGACGCAGGATTCCCAGGTCTACCAGGCCACATAGGAATGAGAGGAGAAAAGGGTATTTATCAGTTTATAAAATACATGATTGTAGCATGTTTTTTCATGATAATGTCAAACTTTTTTTTCCCTACAGGTGAGGCTTCATATATCACTTGGAGGAGGAGGAGGAGGAGGAGCACAGTCATTTAGAGCAGTGCATTTAGCTTGTTTGCCTTAAGCAGCTCATGCTTTAAAAATGACATGTACATATTTAGCCTTTTCTGTTTTTTTTTTGTTTTTTTTGACAGTGTTAGGTCAAATTATTACCAAAAGCTAAATATATTCACATTGAATTAAAAAGCATTACATGGTCAAATTCACCTTTATGATGCCAGTTATTAAAGAAAAAACATTTCTTCAAATGTATTTTTTTCCTGACTGGTTCTTTTGCATGACTGTAGAATGGGATTTAACATATAATCTGGGGATGTGCTTTAAATTGTGCTTTTTGTCATTTGTGTTAAGATGCTTTCATTTGACTCAAAAGTGGATTGACTTTTAAACTGATTTTTAAAGCTGTGATTGCAGACAGACCTAAAGTAGTGTTCATAAACAGAGAGACACTTGAATACAGAAACCCAGACAGCTGAACAATTCACCACAAATGTTTTAATTACAGCAGCTTCCTATAATCACAATGATTTGATCTTTGACACAAACAGTACATCCAACTGTTATGCTAACTTTACCTCAAGAGTTGAAAATTCTTGAAAGAAAAAAAGACAAACTCAAAGTCAAAATGCAAACAGGCATCATGAATGAACTGAGTGTGCAACTACCTGCAGGACTTCCTTTATCAGAAGGTGCACAGCACTCTCTGTACAGTCAAATCTGCTTTAAAACACAAGCGATGCTCTCAGATGATCATAATGACAAGACATTTTTTCACAGATTTTACGTTTTGTTCAGTTTTTACAGACTACGGCACAAATGTAAATGCAGTAAACACATTTCAAACTGTAAGTTGAAAGTGCTACAGTATACAAGAATAAAAGAACACTTGACTGATTAAAGTACACTGGTTTACAGGACACATCATCCTCTATACACTTTTACTGAAAGCTACCCTAATGTTGTCTTTTTGATGCCACTTGGTGTTTTTTGGAGAATAAGTAGCATGGAAAATGCTTTGAAGTTCACGGAAATAATTAAAAGTTGAGATGATTTAATTGTTTAACATGTTCACATTGCATAGCAGTGCAAGTGCAAATGCACTTTAAACCACAGTGATGTCAGGATATTTGCATACAGTGTGGCTGATATGCTAAAACACCTCAAAGAAATGAATATGGCTGCTACTATAAATCCTATAGATCCATAATATGATAAACAAAGCTCAAAAAAGTGGTGTGAGATAACAGCCAGTCAAATATATTTAAATAACCGAGAAATGATGTCCTTAATGAAAAGGTATTTACCTCTAAATAATGTGCCTTTCAACTTCGTTAGAATTGTCATCAAAAATTTTATTACCGTTCAGATTTTTTAATTGGCAAAAAAAGAAGATTCTGATTGATTTTGATATTTAAATCATTCACTTGGTTTAGTGCAAGCAAAATGGAACAGTCATTCCACGTACGCAGATATAATCCTAAAAATACCACAGTAAACCACATCGTTAAGACACTGAGACCACTGATTCGAGAAAAACAAACAAACTTAAAAATCAAAAAATCAAAAAAAAAAAAAAAAAGATCAAATTAGTGGCATACAGAATCACATTATCTTTCATAAACCATTGCTGAAATGTTTAGGGAAACCACACTGAAAATCCACTTTTAAAGCTTAAATGAAAAACTTCTCTATGTTATTGGAAGAATGAAATCCCTCCTTCGCTCTATCTGACATCAAGGATCAGAGGGAACAAGGCAGCAGAGGTTCAGTCCCAATGCAGTTTAGCATCTCTGTGCTTTTAGTATGAATGTGTGCATTAAAACCCAGTGGAGTGGACGCTTGGGACGGGGTAAAACTTTGAGATCCGGCTCTGGGTGGAGGGGTTAAGGCATGCAGACTCCCCGCTCATTTTGAAGAACATTTCCTGTTCCTGTAGCTTACAGGCGAACTCTTCCTCAAAGGCCTGCTCACAGAGGATTCACGTTCTTAGTGCATTTACCAACTAAACCTTTTTAACATGATTGAAATGTTGAATATTTAAGGTGCACTCAGTAATGATTTACTGCACTTATACTGACATCTAGTGGTGTGGATGAAGCATTACATATTACACATATTCAAATAGAAAACAATCATTTAAAATTGTAATACTTCACAATATTACTGTTTTTGCTGTATTTTTGGTCTTGCAGCCTTGGTTAGCTGAAGAAATAAAAATATTAACAAATCTTACTGGCCTCTTTTGAAAGGTAGTGTGTATAAATTTCCATTACGGGTTTCATGTGCAACATTTATAGCGATTCAAGCACTCAGAACTTCAGATCTATGCCTAAGGTTCAGTACTAGTGTTAATAACATACCTTCTTGCGGGGTCTGAGTTTCTCTCTCCAGTCCTTGAGCTCTGCGCTGTGCTCCTCATCCAGCTCCTTCAGCTTCTGAGTCTCATGCTCAATCAACAGATGGCACTTCTCATTCTAAAACACACAGAAGACAGTGTCACTTTTTTGTTTTTTATGATAAAGTAACTGTTTGATAAAAATAATGTACTTGAAGTACGGTACCTGCAGCTGCTGTAGTTCTCTGATGTTGGTGTCACACTGTGTCTGCAGGTCTCTCATCTGATTCTCATGTTTCTGGTGTTGATGGTGACGCTCGTTCTTTTGTCTCTTCTCCTCCTGTGCTGCAAACTGTTCATTGGCCACACAAATATATAACATTTACTACACAATCATATTAACTACAAAAAGAAAGTAATCTATGCAATAAGTTCAAATATTTAGGGATATATATATTATGGGCCAATATTAGGTATTTTAATCAATAACCAATATCTACAGATACCAATTGATTTCTTTACAGTCTCTAACAGCGTCTGATAACCAACATGGCACAGATATAGTGTGCTAATACTACAAATTTTAATTAATGAGTATCTGTTGATTTCAATATTGGGTATTTATTTGAGCATGTTAATTTACCTTATAGCATATAAAACGATACTGGCCAAAACATGCAAACTATTATTGGCAAAATTGTAAAACACTGTGCAAAATTCTGCAGAAAAAAACAATTAACTTCATTAGTTCATGTAGGCTAGAACTAATTATTCTATTAAAAGGAACAGTTCACCCAAAAATCTGGCCAAATACATAATCCATAATTACTTACACTGACTTATACTTATTAAAAACAGCTTCTCCAGTGAAAAAGTTCTAGACAGTGTTTGTTTAAAACTGTTTTGGATTGTTTTTGCTTATAAATGGTGCTTGATCTGTGCATATTTCTCTCCTGATTCAGACAAGGTGACTTTTTCACTGGAGAAAGCAATATTATTGATAGTAAGTACTGGTAATTAAAAAATGTCTTAATGATCGATTTGTTTCTTACAAATACAGCTTTTCACTTCACAAGAGTTTAACTGATAGACTGCAGTGGTGTGGATTACTTGGATTATTGTGATGTTTTTATCAGCTGTTTGGACTCTCATTCTGACGGCACCCATTCACTGCAGAGGATCCATTGGTGAGCAAGTAATGCTAAATTTCTCTAAATGTGTTCTGATGAAGAAACAAAATCTACATCTTGAATGGCCTGAGGGTGAGTACATTTTCAGCAATTTTTCATGTTTTGGATGGACTATTCCTTTAATCCTTCAGTCTAAACTCAACTTGACTTCTGACCTGTTTGACCCTCTCACGTTCCAGTTCTGGGGTGACCCCTGTGGTTGTGATGCGCAGACTCTTTTTGAACATGGCCATGCGGGTCTTCGCATCACCGCGCTGGATCTTAGGCAGTCTGGTCTTCTCCTGTGTCTGTTTGTTCTTCATCTCCTCTATCAGACGCTGGTTATACCTATGCATCTGCTCCATTTCCTGTACAGGAACACATTTAGAGTTAAAAATCTCAACAAAAGCAGCCGGAAGAGCACACTTAAGACTGATCTGGAAAGTAACCTTCTCATGTCTTTTGAGCAGCTGGTGTCTTTGCATGAAGTACTGGTCTTTCAGCTGCTGTTTGTGCAACTGGTGTTTTTCCTGTAGGTGGCGCTCTTCCAACTCCCACATAGCGGCTTCTCGGGCTGCAAGAATCAGGAAAAACTGATTTTAGGCATCAAAACATAACATACAACATGAAAAATGGATATTATTTTGAACAGTAGTTTCCATTTTATCTCTAAAACCCAGGCCGAAATATTTAAATAAACATAAAAGGTTGATGCTCAAAATACATCAAAGTCAACAAAAAACTGGTTTAGCCAATGTTTGCATAGAGAGGTGTGTAAAAGAAATGTGTAAACCTGAACAAACAAATGCTATTTTAGTTCTATATATCAGCTTCTGAACAACAGACAACACAAAAGGTTTCAGACGTCTGAGATATCAAGTATGAATTACATCTGACTTTGTTTGAAACGCAGTAGGAGCCTCTAAAAAACCTGAGTAGGCCATATGGAGCAGATGCCATGGTAATGCATTTAACAGCAGGATCAGATCAGACCAGCCCAGACTGCTAAAGGCCACATGACCAGCATTAGAGAACTGTAGTGCTACTGCTCACCACACAAACAACTGACCAAAGCCCTGTCTGAATAGTCTGAACTGCTAACGCTGCAAAAGCTGTAAATAAACAGTTGGGAAGAATGGGAAGGAGACTTGTACTAATACTGACCTCTCAGGAGCTGCTGCTTGTTGTTGAGACAGTCTCTCTCAATAGTGGCCAGCTCATGTTTATGCTGCTGAATGATCTTCTTCAGAGCACTGTCCAGATCCTGCTGCTGCTTCTGAAGAAACTCCTGCTCCTATAAACACACACACATGCATAACTTTAAAAATCAGGAAAAAACAACAGAACACGTTCATTTTGGAAAAAATAGGGAACTAAAGCAAAACAGAAAAACTTAATGTGAACCATTTTAAGTCTATTTTTTGGATGAACGTCTCTTGACCTTAACTGTTAATCACTATTCATTCCTCTAAACAGGACTGTATTTAAAATCAGCATGATAAGAGCTGCTATGTCATGAAAAAAATATTGGAGATTATGAAGCTCAAACACCAGTACCAAAAAAAAAAAAAACATTACAGGCCCGAAATGAGCAAAAATTTGCAATTTGGTGCTAATGTTGGTGTTTACATCCAAAAATTACATTAAAATGTTTACAATTATTAAAAGAATGAAATTGCATTAAGCATATGAGCTAACACTGTCCTGCAGGGCGGCGCTGGAGAGACTGTATCGTCACATGAGCTACATCCTGTGAGCTATCGTCAGTTAAAACACACATAATGGATTCATACTTGAACTGTATAAACAAAACGCATCTGAATATATTTGAACCAACCAAAACATGTGCACACACATATTCAATCACCCTGAGCTGGAATATTTTGCTTCATTGTGCTCGGTAACATGCACCACATAATCAGAAGTGTCACACTCTTTTAATATACTATAAAATCTGAGTGTTGTGCAAACAAACAAACACAGGAACCAAGAAAAAAAATTCACTACAAAAACTAAAAACAGCCATAATGTGCCTTATCTAGAAAAAACAAGTAGTGAAAAACCTCAGGAAAGATGTTTTTGGGTGTTACCTCCTCACAAGGAGTTTGTATTAGGTCTTCCCTAATACGTTTCAGGATGATCACATGTTTGGGTGAGAGCTCCTACACTCTCCGAAAAATGCCAATATCAGAGAGGGAAGATTTGGGTGGATTTAACAGGGTGAAGCTCAGGCAACGTAAATTTGATTTAAGCCTGGAATACACTACGTGATTTTTGCCCCGATTTTCCAGTCTGAACAAGTTGACGCTAGTTGAGGAAAGTCAGAGCCAGTCTGCAGATTACAGCTGACAGATTCCACAGAAAATCACGTAGTGTATGATGGTCACAGACTCCGATTTTTTAGCTTCAGACTTTGATTCTATCCAGTCGGAGGATATCAAACATGTTTGACATTTTCAGCCGATTTTAGAACACATATGTTTTCATTTGTCATGCGTCTCCTAGCAACAAGGTGCACGTTTCTGCGTGAGTTCGTTGTGATCGGAACAACTTTAAAGTCTGGTAGTGTATGATCCTCAGTCGCGTAGTGTATGATGCCCAGTTTTCCTTTGTCACTATTTACAAAGTCGGTAAGTGTATGATGCCTAGTGTTTTTAAAATCTGTTCAGATTTTAAAAGTCGTGTAGTGTATTCCAGCCTTTAGTTGAGTTTACATCAGAAGCAGTCTGGGAGATGAGCTCATGAACGTATTAAAATGTACCTGGAAAGCGGGGAAAAACATTATAAACACGTTCATACCGCTTTCTTGCGGTTTTTGAGCGTGCTCTGAAACATGGAAAGCTCTTTGTCCTGCTCAGCTTTGATGCGTTTGGCCTCGTCTCTGAGGCGGTCGGTGTGTTCCTGCTCCAGACGCTCAATGGTTTGTTTCTGCTGCCGCTCCATATTCTCCACCTCCGTATCATACTGACGCTTCTTACTCTAGTAAGACAAGAAAACAGAAATGATAAAGCAGATCTACAAGTCTTGCCCCTATGGAGATATGTCATGTAGAAACAGACATTATGTAACACAGGAGGAAGAAAGTACACGATTATTCACAAGCTAAAAAAATAAATAATTAAATACATAACTAAATAAATAAAATTAACAGGTAAAATGATAGATGAGCAGGTTAACTGGCACAATTTCAGGTAGCTTAAAATACAGACACGGATTATGTAACCTAAAAATAATGAAGCTGTTGAGCGTGTGATGTAATTCAGTGAGGTTCTTGCCAGTGTTTCAGTGTTTGGTGTCACCAGTAGTCTCAGGAATCAATGTTTACACACCGAACTAAGGCTATTAATGTAATAAATACCTGAAAATAATCACATCAACAGAGCATCTTCACAGGCTTTTGTTCCTTATGTGGCTAAATGGTTTCAAAGTACCATTTTTAAGGGTGATTCTAGTAGTTGTTTGACAGCAATTCATATCTTAATGCCTTTTTGTTCTTGCTTACCGTGACTTCGTGTTCGAAGCGTTTGTAGATCTGCTCTCTCTGCTGCTGGAGTTTGTTGCTGAGCTGCTGTTGGGCTCGCTGCTCCTCTTTCTGAAGAAGTCTCAGTTCCCTCAGCTCCTGACGCCTGAAACACAAACATTTTACACTCATTTCACACTGATCTAACGATAAAGGTTCTTTATTTGCATCTATCATTCCATGAAGAACACCAGAACCTTTCCTTTCCATAAAAAGTTCTTTATAGTGGAATAAGATTCTTTAGATTTTTAAAATGTTCTTCACAGAACTGAAGAACTGAAGCCTTTTGGGGAAAAATTCCCTTTTGGAACCTTTATTTTTAAGAATGCACAGTATTTATAAGTTACTTTTATATGTGACCACAAAACCAGCCATAAAGCTCAATTTTTTGAAATTGAGATTTATACATCTGAGAGATATTCTGAAAGCTGAATAAATAAGATTTCTGTTGATGTATGGTTTGTTAGGATAGGACCATATTTGGCCGAGATACAACTATTTGAAAATCTGGAATCTGAGGGTGCAAAAAAATCAAAATACTGAGATAATCATCTTTAAAGTTGTCCAAATGAAGTTCTTAGCAATGCATACATTACTAATCAAAAATTAAGTTTTGATATATTTACAGTAGGAAATTTACAAAATATCTTCATGGAACATGATCTTTACTTAATATCCTAATGATTTTTGGCAAAAAAGAAAAATCAATAATTTTGACCCATACAATGTATTTTTGGCTATTGCTACAAATATACCCGTGCTACGTAAGACTGGTTTTGTGTTCCAGGGTCACATATGACTTAATCATTTTTAGCTTTTTATGCAAGCCATAAATCCACCTACAAATCCTGATTTAAAACTGCAGAGATTTTTTTTGAAATCCCACTATCCAGTCTAACAGGATGCTTGTCCAGACAGGAACAGGAAGTATCACTCAGCTTATTTTCCTTTTAGGACATCTGGTGTTGGAATATGAGGCCTTTATCTGTAAACCGCACTAATAAACACTGCACAGGAAACTTTTTGTCGCTTTGTAGTTTAAAAAAAAACACCCCATCACCTCTTTTATTGAACACTTTAGGCCACTAGCAGTCTCTGTCCGTTTACCAAAACAAGAGGCAGAAGCTTTTACCATAAAATTTCTACCACAACATGAAACAGGCAGAACTAAAGTCATTACCAATGAATGCAAATATGACGCAAACATGAAGCAAACATGTAAATCATCTCAGAGCAGTTAAGCAGCTGATGTCTCACCGGAGGAATCTCATCTCCTCGCTTTTGGTGTCATTGTCTGTGATGATCTTGGACGTTGTTACGCTGACTTCCACACCATCCACGATGAACTTGCGAGTCTTTTTCAGAGTCTTTTTCTGCCTCTTGTTGTCCTAGAACACATGGAAAATATTATTTATGTGAAAATACTGAAATAAAAAAAAACAATTCCTGATATTTTTCAGCCTTTTTAAGGATATATAACACAATACTTATGATACTTTTATGTAAGTGGCTTAAATGGGCTTCATTATTTTTTCTTTAGTAAGAACAAGCACAGTTTGTCCAAACAGCCACTGTAGCATAAAGATTCATTTTTTTAATGTTTAAACTTAAACCCAGTAACTAGGGTTAGTTAACTAACTAACAAATAAATTGGCATGTTGTTTTTTTTAACAAAATTTTCAAAAAATTAATTCACAATATATTTTTTGCAATTTATTTTCAGCATATAGGTTTAAAAAGCTTACATTTTAAAACATTATTTATTAATAAATAAATAAATAAATAAATAAAAGCCTGAAAAAATGTTAAAAATGCACCCCCATTAAAAATAAAATTATATATATATATATATATATATATATATATATATATATATATATATATACACGTCACATTGGGAACATTTTTGAATGACAACATGAGCTAATCATTTAATCAGAGTTTGAAATGTTTCACTAAACTGTTTGAACTGATTTAAAAAAAAGAATCAAACCAGGTCTAACAACACTAAAAATTAAATCAGAGGCTCCACTGAAAAGCTTTCATTCTTGCTAGATCACAAAACTAAATGTAATGACAGAAGGTGTTTCACCTGCTGAGAGACGGTTCCTGGCTCCTTGGATTTGCTAATAAAGCTGGAGATGGATAAGTTCAGGTCCATGCTGCTGTTGTCAGCTGAAGAACTGATCCCAGAGTCAGAGTCCTCCTTCTTCACATACCTGGGCTTCACTGGGCTTTGTTTCTCCACCAATTCAGGTTTCTCTTTTTCCTCAAAGCTCTCTTCTTCTTTCAGTGGAGATATTGGGTTAGGTTCATCAGGCACAGCTTGTTTAGCAGGTTCTTTTGATGTCTCCAATGAAGATATGTCTGATGCAGACACTTCCTTTATGAGCTCACCATTGCCCACCACCTCCTTTTCCAGTTTCTCTTCATCAGGTCTGGCTCTTTGCTTCTCTAATTGGACTAATGCATCAGCAGGAGTCTCTAGTTCTACAGGCTTCTCTTCAGCTTTAGGTTTTTGAGATTCTTTTGAAGATACTTCCACAGCTTGTTCCTTGGATCCAGGTTCTGCTACATCCTTGATGTGGTTCTCGTCCACCTTCAGAGGTTCTTCTTCCTTCTTTATTCCAGTTATAACATTATCATCGGGCAGTTTGGGTGAAGCAACCTCCTCAATCTTCTCAGGAACAGACTCCAAGGTGGATGGCGACTGTGGAAGCTTCTCGTCTTCAGAGCTTCCGACACTAGCGTCAGATGGTGCGCGTTTGTGTCCAGGAAGCAGCTGAGGAAAATCATTTTAAATGAGTTAGTACAGTATTGAAGAAGGAAAAAAAATAAACATGCTATGTAATAAATGCAAACTGTACCTTAGGACATTCTACTGGCTAATAGTAGGCTGAATATTCATCCAGACACAGTAGTCTACACTAGGTTTTAGGGCTGGAGCTATCGATTATTTTAATAATCGAGTATTCTACCGATTATTCCATCGATTAATCCGATAAGAATTAATTTTTCTTTATTAAAGAGCAATACTAAATATACAAGAGAAAATAAGACAGGTCTCTTAAAATAAACAACTAATTTGTTTCCTTTTTAGAAAAAATGAAAATTTTTATTGCTGGAATTGCATACATTAATAACCTTGAAAACTAAACCCATTTAATGCATTTAACTGCCAAATTGTTGCTTTTGTAAGAGGCAAAAATCAGTGGACAGGAAGGTAACTTGGAACAATAACATACACAATTAAACAATTAAACTGGGTAAACAAGCTTATAAATCACACAGAATGAAGTTTTTTGAAAATCTAAAAATGCAGAAAGTTTCTTGTAAGGGGTAGGTTTAGGTGTAGGGTTGGTGTAGGGCAATAGAATATACAGTCTGTAGAGTAGAAAAACCATTACGCCTATGGAGAGTCCCCAAAAGGATAGCAAACCAGGTGTGTGTGTGTGTGTGTGTGTGTGTGTGTGTGTGTGTGTGTGTGTGTAAAACTTGTTTTTGATATCCTTCATATTCTATGTACTGGTCAGTTCACAGTTTACATTTTATGGGCATTTTTACCTTTATAAAGCCATTTTTTCTGTGTGCATCATCTATTGAGTCAAATTCTTACGTTTAATCAGTCAGTTAGGCTAGAATAATAAGACATTTGGGTTGTTACAAAACAAATGATATCATTATTAACAAAATTCATCTTTGCAATGCAGAGGAAACACAGAAGCTGCATCTGAAGAGGCATTTAGATATAGGCCTATTAACACTATTTAATTCAGCTCAGAGGGACATGAATGCATTTAACCTGCAGTTACAAATGCATAAATAATATTTTGTTTTTTTGTTTTTTGAACAATTTTTTATTGACATAATTATTATTAAAACATACAAAAAGAACATAAAAGAAATTAAAATAACATCAAGCATACTTCAGAGTGTATGATAGATTATACAAATAGCATAAATATAACCATAGAAGACCTTAAAAAGCTATAAAACCGTTGAACCATCCTGAAGTAATACTAGGGGAAAAAAAAAAAAAAAAAAAATTAAAAATAAAATAAAAATAAAAACACCAAGCCAAAGCCCAAGACCAGTGTATAAGAAAAAGTTGAAACTCCTTCAGTTTAAGACAGCATGTTTTTTAGTTTCTCCAAAATCTGAGCCCAGAAACTGATGGTATCTTCCCTTGCTCCATGGATGCGTGCAGTGGACAACTCCATATATACAACATCCATAAAAGTGAGAACCCAGTGTCTTTTATTGAGCGAGTGTGGAGGTTTCCACCTCGTTGCAACCAACTTCTTGGCCGCTGTTAGCCCTGCTAGAAATACCCGCTTCTGAATTTTATGTGGAATATCAGATAGATCGTTTAAGATCAGAACAGAAGGGGAGGAAGGCACCGAAATATTAAGTAAGGTGGACAGATTCTCACCAACCATGTTCCAGAAGTTAGAAACCCCCGGGCATTCCCAAATCATATGAAAAAATGTACCCAATTCACCTGTATTACAAAACGTACAATAAGGATCAGGTTTCAGCTTCAAACAATATAGTCTGCGCGGTGTCATGTAAGTCTTGTGGATAAAGTTGAAATGAATTTGTTGATGGTCCGGGTTCCTAGAAGCTTGAGATACCGTAGACCAAACGTGATCCCACTTAAAGTCCGTGGAGAGGTTCGGAATATCAGTTCGCCAAGAGGCATCCAGTGTCAAAGGAGGAAATACTTTATCCAAAACAAACCGGTATAACTTAGAAACTAAACCTCTCTTTCCTAGAGAACAACATAGTACCCTTAATAAAGGATGATCTTTCAGAGAGGCCGACCAAGGGACCCCATAAGCCTTCATGGCAGCCCTCAACTGTAAATAAAAGAAAAATGTAGAACTCTGCAGGTTGAATTGAGAGCAGAGTTCTTCAAAGCTAAGTAGGCCCTTGTCACCCATAATATCACCCAGTGAATGAATCCCCTAAATAATATTTTGTTATTTTAAACATAAAACATTGAATACTGATATTTACAATTATTTTAAAAATGAAAAGATACTTTAAATGTCAAATTAAAACCGCCAGTAGTTGCTCAGAGACGCAAAACAGCGCTATGGCTGTGTTTGGAATAATTTTTTTGTTGGCGAAATAGAGCAAAAACAGGCAATATGGTGTCTAAAACGTAAGTCTCCTAATATTAACTTCTTGTTTATTGAACTGTTGCATAAAATCAGTATCACATTTGTAATAATGCTGATTTTTGGAGGTGAAAACTGGCACTCTTCGTGTGATATTGACTAACTTTCTTTCTGTGGTATTTTTATGCATTACTGTATGGGGTGTGTGTCTGTGTGTTTGTCACAGAGAGAGAATGAGACAATGAATGGTGCTTAGTCTTTCACAAAACATAGCTAACTTAGGTACATCATAACTAGCCACCATATGATTTATGGTCTTAAATATGTCCAGCGTTTATCGGGTTGTGCGTCAGTATAATGGTCCGTGGGGAAACAGTGTTCTGTGTAAATGGACTAAACGAAGCCTCGATGATTTTTTGTATTCGAGTTACTCGAGGAATCGTTTCAGCCCTACTAGGTTTAATCTTTCTCTGAAAGTGTTCTAAATTTGTTAGCAGTTCCTTTAATCTCTTACCAGGTTTCCTTCATGATCTTCTTCCTCCTCCTCCTCCTTCAGGTCCTCTATCTCCTCTGTGACCTCCGCCTTGGCCTCAGCGATGAGCTCCCGCAAGGCTCGGCTGTCAGTCACACTACTCACAAACGGGTGCTGCACAGATGAAGAAAAAATATTTTACTACAATAAACATTAAAACTACAAATGCAAATATTAATAAGACACTAATAATTTGAACATCCAGAAAAAGTTGGATTATTCTGTTCCAGAAAATTACTTTAAAGCAAGCATCTTCCAACTCATTTTGAATGATTTATTGATGGTAAAAACAAAACAAAACAAAAAAAACTAATAATAAATAAATAATCTTTTTTTAATATAAATATACACATACACAATTTTGGCTGATAATTATTTAATTATTTTTATGTTATAGTAGATATTAAAATTGTAGCAAAGTTACAATTACAATATTCTCTAAACATATTTAATATGAAAAACAAAAAAGAACAAAAAATTTAATCAAACATTAAAAAAATTGCTAAAGTTTTGCTAAAGTTCACATTTAACAGTATGAATAAATTATTAGTGTTTTAACGATTTTGAGAAACAAATTCAGTTAAATGTGTAAAGTCCAATAAAACAATGAGAAAATGAATGAAAAAATATAGGAAGAAATCAAGAATTAACTGTCTTATGAGTAAAAATGAGTCATACCACCATATTTACACAAATATACTTTATATAAATCAGCCTGCATCTCATATAATTTTCAAGCCTGTTGAAAAACTGGTGGCCAAGTATAATAAAATTAATCTAAATAATTAATTGTGCTATTAGATTATTAGTGTTTTCAAAGTTTTACTTTGACAGCCAAATCTAATTGTAAAAATAAATGTAAATGAGCCTCCACAATTAAATATCCAATAAAATAATGATGACCAATGTGGTACTGATATGTTGTGCATCACTATTTGGCATGAAGAAAATAAGGCCTAATTAAAGACCATTAAGATTTACTGCATTGTCATAAAATATGCCAAACAGAAAACGCCTGAAACTCAAGTGTTCAACAGACAAGAGGAAAACGAGCACAACAAAATCAACATCCCATGAGGATCCTAGTCTCCATTTCTTACCTTTCTTGGCTTTGAGACCTGCTGCAGATAGTCTATAGCTGGTCTGAGAATGTGCAGCTTCTTTGATATGATCACCTGAATTGGAGGAAAACTTGAGTTCTGTATTTTCAACCCCATTCAGCCTCTACCTGAAGCGTTTAGTAAGTGAGCGTGTGTGCATATGTTTGCCCTCAGTGCTAGGCTGGCCTACTTAAAGCCTCGGAAAGAAAATCTCCTTTGCTGACGTCAATTCTTAGGATGAAGGCTGGTGCAGAAAGTGCCTGACACAGACAAACTTATAAATGAACAGCTGCTGATTCATGTGGCAAGAAAAGGCCACCTGGAGCAACAGCAGACTAGTGTGATGGTAAACAAGGGGCTTTTACACTGAGAGGGTGCAGCTATACTGACTCAGTATAAGTCAAGGTTGTGTGAATGAGGTCTTAGATTTGAAATGGTGAAATAAAGGACATGCAATTCACCTGAAGAAGTTGTGCTGTGCTCCACCTGTTGTCCACGTTCTTATCCAGTGCATGTTTCAGGAAGTCATTAAACACAGGAGACCTGCAGACGGATGAAGAGAGAAGTCATTACAACTCCGAAATAAACTAAATGGAAGTACGGGTAAAAAAGAAAAGAAATAAATACATAAAATAAATGCAAATTATATTGCATAATCATATTTGTCTACAAAACCAATTTCAGGCATTTAAGCATTTAAGTTTTGAGATCTTGAGAAACCAGTGTTTCTAATAGTGACTCCAATAGTGACCAATTAGTGTATACACACACACACACACACACACACACGCACATGCATTTAAACGTACATACATAAACAATTTTTAAATTCATTTTAATTTACTGTATATTTAATTACAGATGCTCATTTGCCATATTTTTACATTTAGATTATTGTTGCTGTCATTAATAACTCATTTGAAGTTCTATAATAACTATTTAAGCATTAAAATGAGGTATAATGAAAAAAGAAAAAAGTATAATAAACTTTTTTATTATTAAATATTTAATAATAAAAAAAGAACAATTTACTATTAAACTGACAAAATACTATTAAAATTATAATTGACAAAATACTATTAAATTATAATTATTATTTTTTTTTTTCAAATACAAATTACCTTTTGTCTCGTACCATTTTCAAGCCTGTTGGCTCAGTAAAATAAAAATGTGTTAACATACTTAAAGCCTTTATGTATAATGCATTCTAAAGGTATTTATAATGATAGTTGTAATATCTTTTAATAATTTTAATCAAAATTAAAATGCATTATTACATTTAAAGGTTTCTTTGTCATGTTTTTTAATGCATTACACTGTCTAAAGTTGTAACAATGAACAAATAAATATTATAATTTATTATACCTGTGGTTACAATTATTCATGAGATCATACAATGCACTGTAAAGTGCATTACAAGGCATATTTAATGAATTAAAACTACTTCTTTAATGCATATTATTTAAAGAATTTCAGTAAAGTGTTACCAAAAAACCCACTAGTCTGTGTCATATTATTCACACAAATATTTAATACACAAATCACTTGGTTTTGTACCATTTTGACGGCTGCTGGAGAGTAGGTGGTTCAGCTTTGGCGATCTTGAGCAGAACTCTCATTGGGTTCATCTCATGGTTGGGCGGTTCAATCTGGGCCAGCTCGATCAGAGTGATTCCTAGAGACCAAATATCAGCCTTATAGTCATAAGGCCTGTCCTTAGAAGTCTCGCACATCACAACCTCTGGGGCCATCCTGAATAAAAGACAGCGATATCAACGTGTCAGCAATGTCGATGTGTGTAAGTACAAGTAGCTTCATTTCATGAAACTCTAACTTGCCAGTAAGGGGTTCCAATGAAGGAGTCTCTTCGCTGGATGGTCTTTGTGTTCTTGGCAGACACTCCAAAGTCCGCTGAAAAAATAAAAATAAATAAATATAAATAAATATAAATATATATATATATATATATATATATATATATATATATATAAATAATAAAATATAAAATAACTAGGGCTTGTCTTGTTATTTTGTTGTCTAATGCAATGACATTCAGTATTTTTACAAGCCAGCATCACAGAATAATTTACATCTGGTCAATGACGTAAAGTTTATTTTAGCTGCGGTTTAGTCTGACATGTAAATGACCCTCCTCAGTTCCTCTCTGTATCTTTCTGTGTGTCTCCACTGTATTATTACGTAACTGTGAAACTGCTCATCATCTGAAACAGCTGAAATCTCCTACTGCACTCAATTATACGTAGCTGATAGGCACCAAAATCTAAAAACAGTCCACTGTGAATCTGATAATAAACTTCCTGAGCTGATTAACTAGCTGCACATGCACAGAATCTGTAGCATCTGCCCCTCTAAATGCTCCCTACAACCCCACTCACCCAGTTTGACGTCTCCGTCGAGTGTGAGCAGGATGTTTCCAGCCTTCAGGTCTCTGTGGATCACCTTGTTGTCGTGCAGATACTGCAGAGCATCCAGAGTCTGCTTACAAACCACCCTGATCTGCGGCTCCGTCAGAGGCCTTTCCAGCTCTACATACACAAGCATGAACAGGGAAATGCTACCATACACAAACACACATTTACAAAGATTTAACATAATTTACATAGACTACTATTACAACAAGATCACCTGTTTTCTAACATCTGAGGTTTGAGGTGTATCAAAAGTAGTTGATTCTTAAATTTCTTGCATCAGTCGATTCTTTCAATTAATCGTTCCAAAATGACCCGCAAACTCAGGAGTTACCAGTTTGAATCAGCCTGATGAGTCCTACACTGCATTAACTCACTGAATCAGTCCAAGAGTCCAAGTTAATTTTAGTCAAAATACTAGAAACACAAAATTTGTGAAAACTTGGTTGTGTGACCCTCCATGAAGCCCTGCTGTCATGTTTTCCTACCGGAGCCAAACGGATCGAGAAGCAATCACACTGAGTGAACTGCCTCAGGAATTACTATGCAATATCTGGATTAAACGTGTGTTTACATTAAGTAATTATATATAGTTGCAAAAAAGGCTTTCAGTAGATATAATTCTTACTGTGTGACAGGGTCTACCTTTAATCTGGAAACTTGTTTAAGGACCATTGTTTTTTCTGTTTTAGTTTTCAATGGTGTAAAAATTGTATATAGTGATATGTGTTACTGTTACGTCCGTAGGGACATAAGTTATTCTGCTTTGTATGATTTAACTAACAATTGTTTCCTGTGTGTATACTGTGGGTGAGCGTGATTTCACCAAGTACAACATGTTCCTGGATCAACATCCTTGTTGATCCTGGAACAACATTCCAATCAACCAATCAGAATTGAGGGATAACTTTTCAAGAAATATCTGTTTTAGGCTTAAGATCAGGGTTAGGTGCTTCTACACCCTTGTTAATCCGCTATCATTTCCCACTGATTTTGGGAATAAATTATGGGTAGGGTTAGGTTTAGGGGTAGGGATTGGGTTAAATCTATATTTTTGGGCAGTAATGTTGATCCAGGATCAACAAAAGATGTTGATCCAGGAACATGTCTTACTTGCCAAAATCACGGCGACCGTATACGGTGTTCCTGTCTCTCTTGCTCCTCCTGCTCCTTGCTTGACAGGCTAATGAGTGCCACCTGACTCCTGTTTGTGCTTGTTAGATGGAGTATAAAGGAACCTGCAGAGCTGCAGTCCAGGGAGAGAGGTTGAGGTGTTCTGTCCTTATAGCTGCCATCTTCCAGTCCCAGCGCTGTTGTTTAACTAAGTGTTTGTTGATTGCTTTACCTGTAGTGTTAAGGTAAAGTTGCTAAAAGTGTCAATAGCAGAGTGTTTCAGTTTTTTTTCTTGTAATTGCTTAAGTGAAAAACTTTTGTAGGGAGGTGGATGCCATTTATTTTTGAAGTTACCTTTTTTCTCCTGTGTTTGAATTAGAGAGGAAGTCATGGAAGTTTCTCTGTATTTATTTCATTTTCTTTTGATAGGTAAGTTATTAAAACACTAGTCAGAGGATCTTTTTGTTTATTGTTTTGGCCTTTTCCTCTCCTGAAGCCTTAAGTATTTTCCACATTCTGTTAAATAAAATAGCTCTGTTTATTTGCTTAAACTGGTGTTGCTGAGCATTCTTGTGTATTTGCCCTGGGACTTGGAGACGGCAGTTCTCTCAGTCTCTCCCCACTATTTTTGTTACACCCCTTTTACCCCTAGATGTTTCAGAGGGGCTCGTAACAGTTGCCAACATACATTTTAAAGAAAAGACAACTTTTAGCTTACACTTTTGGGTTAGTAAGATCTCATTTTTGAAGTCTCTTTTGTGCATTTATTTGATCAAAAACACAGTAACATTGAGAAATATTAAAACTGTTTGTTTTTATTTTAATATATTTCAATAATTAATGACTTATTTCTGAAGCTGAATTTTCAGCATCATTACTCCAGTCTTCAGTGTCACATGATCCTTCAGAAATCATCCTAATATGCTAATTTGCTGTTCGAGAAACATTTCTTATTATTATCAATATTGTACAATATTGTATTATCAATACTGTTTATATCTTTGAGGGCACAGTGACAAGGATTCATTGATGAATAGAAAGTTCAAAAGAACAGCATTTATTTGCAGTAGAAGTCTTTTGTAACATTATAAAAGTCTTCATTGTACTTTTGATCAATTTAATGCATCCTTGATAAATAAAAATATTAATTTCCTTAAAAAAAAAATCTGACCCATTCATAAATTATGGTATTATGCTACAAAACAAATCTATATTTAGAAACTAATAACGTAAACTGAACTGACTGCTTTAACAGGTCATGCAACTGGTGAGAATAATCAATGCGCAGTTAAAGTTCAACTTCGCCTTTAAGAATGAAATGTGTTTTTGACTAATGACAAGGAACTGGCCGTTGTAAGTGACCTTTTCTGATGCAGTCTTGCATGTTTAATGCTTTGTGTCAACTCACCGAGCATGACAGCATCGACGGCTCCGCCGCCGCAGAACTCTATCAGGATCTACAGACGGAAACATTAGGAACATAAAACTGGGTCTTTCCTAAAACACAGTCACACTGTTTTACAAAAGCATGGCTGCTTACAGTACATTACATTGCACAAGACTGAGATTAGCATACTGTCTTCATTTCCCAACGTTCAGCTGGGCACAACAGCAGCATTATGTTTTTGTCATGAACCTGCAGCCAGTGGTTTAAAACACAGACAAGCTGCACTTCAGAGAGCCATTGTTCATTCAACTCATTTATTCGAGTGCACATGAGAACAAACAAACAAACAAAATAAATCTAGAACTCTCATTCAGTGTAGCCCACAAACACATCAGTCTGTTGCAAATTATTGGATAAAACCAGAACTCGTTTAACAACATCCAAACCTGGAAAGACTAGACCACATTGTTACAAGGCTGTGATTGGTCGACAGCACTACACTGCAGGGTCACGATTGCTCAATGAAGCTGCTGAGTCTTGAAGGCTTTTCTTGCTCCTCAATATGGTGAATGACATAACAGGATAGAGCGAGAGAGGCCTGTATGAGCACGAGGAAGGACGAAAGCTTTCTGCACATTAGCACAGTGCCAGAATGGAGTCCTTTCTGTCCTAATAGGATTAGAACAGGAGAGTTTCCGTGAACAGCAGGCGGATGGAGGGGTCATGGCTGGGGTCATGTGGAGAGGATGGGCAGGTATTGGTAGAGATTGCTCTCATAGTCAATACAGAACAACAACAGTAGTGTTTCCTGCATCGCAAGTCAGGAGTGGCAACACAAATACTATACATTATATTTTAGACGAATTGTGAACTTAGGTGAAATAAAGTACAGTTCAATAGGTCAAGATTTTGTATTTATTATTTATTTTTTAATAAATAAATACTTTTATTCAGGAAATATGCATTAAATTGATCAAAAGTTTCAGTAAAGACACTAGTAATGTAAAATAATGTTACAAAAGTTTCTATTTCAAAAAAAAAACCATTCTAACTGAACTTCCTATTAATCAAAGAACATTAAAATGGAGTTTGATTTGCTTGATTTCTTTGCAATATGACACTGACAATTAAAATAGTTATTTTAAATTGCTATATTTCACAGTATTACAATATTTTACATCAAATAAACAGCCTTGAGAACACTTTTTTCAAAACATAATAAAAATACAGACTCCAAAACTGTATATCGTATATAGCACTATAAAAATATTTGAATTTGTAAAGTAAACTAGCCTTCAAAAGTTTGGGGTGAGTATTCATTTATTTGTGAAATTATACTTTTATATTCACCAACAATGCATTTGATTGATAAAAAAGACATTTATAATGTTATAAAAGATTTCAAATGCTGTTCTTTTAACCTAAAAAAAGTATCACAGTTTCCACAAAAATAAAGCTGTTTTCAACATTAATAACAAGAAATGTTTCTCAAATCAGCATATTAGAATGACTTTGGAAGGATCATGGGACACTAAAGACTGGAGTAATGATGCTGAAAATTCAGCTTTGCATCACAGGAATAAATAATATATTTAAATAATATTATATTATATTATAATAATATTATTATATTCCATAACATGCAGACCCCAAACCATTGAAAAGTGATAAATATCGACAAATTATATATATATATATATATATATATATATATATATATATATAAATAATAATAATAATTCACAAATTGTGTTGTCCTCACTGACTCAGAATCAGTGCAGTTCTTTTTAATGAATCAGAGTCACTGGCTTGAATCATAGACTGAATCAGTCTAAAAACATACTACTCCACTAAATAACCATGGGTTACTTGCTTGCTGACTATAAAATTATGATGTTAGACTCAAAATGAGCTCAAATTTTTGAATAAAAGTGCAAACGGCTTTAGCCAAGAAACACAAAAAGCTTTAAAACAGTGTTAAATGTCTGATCCTCACACTATTGTGTACATACAGATGCAGCACTTTTTCATTCTCTTGAGTGCTGTGTCACTGTGGGTGAAATGTTGGTTTAGACCAGAGGTCCTCACTATTTTTTTCATGGGAGCCGCACTGATAGGGCAAAGTCAATCAGAGAGCCACTTTTACCGCGAAGCATCAAAAGTTACATCCAGTCATAAATAGCATGTCTTTTTATCAATCTGTCATCCCTGATATGCAATGCAATGCAATACAAAAGGGGCTATCATTCTTTATCATTTACCAGTCAAATTTGTAAGGACAGGATGATTTAAAAAAAACAAAAAACAGGATTACCTTAATGCTGCACTGTAAAAAAAAAAAAAAGAAAAAAAACTTGTCAACTTAAAATTTTAAGGCAACCAGCTTCAGCAGATTTTTCAGTTCTCTCAACTTATTTTTGTAGGAGATTCTCAACTTTTTGTTGTATAAACTTAAAACAACATGTTGAGAAAACGCAAAAATCTGCTGAAGCTGGTTGCCTTAAAATTTTTAGATTGGCTTTTTTACAGTGTAGTCTATATTTCCATCTTGTAGCTGTTTTAGTTTTTTTTTTTTAAATATAAATTATTTTTAATAGAGCAGACACTGTCTGACCGTGTCTACACCAGACCAGACAGTTGTTGTGCCACGCCCTGCTGCGCTAAAAGTCTGTCTGTAGTGCCAGTACAGTTCCTCATAAATGGAAGAGGCATCAGTTTGCATCATCAATGACAACATCAATGCGTTCCAGAGTATGTGAGCGGAGTGGAGCCGCGCTCCGAGCATTAATAACCACTCCGCTCCAGCGCCGCTCTGGGTTCACCATTTCCCGCCCCACTCTCGCTCACTGATATCACCACGTCTAAAGTATTTCAGTATGTTTGAAATATCACAGTTCTGTTCATAACGTATATTAAAAGAAGAGAGGATAATAAAATAAAATAAATAAAATAACAGGAGAGTTTCAAAGTGGCTTATTGGTAGTGTGCAAACTTTTTTTCCCTACCACATGACAAGCTAAAATCAGCATTAAAAGGTATAATTGCTGCTTTTTGCAGTGCCAATTTTGTTTCTGAAGATTCTGATGTCAGTTATTTTGCTATTATCGCGTCATTTCTTACGGATTTCTGCTCATTCGAAATCAGATACAGATGAAGTAGAACTGTAAGATTACATTTGTTTGAATGCATTATTGAGAGAGCGATTGCGTGTGAATAAGTGCTGTAAATGTTAACATCATGCTTTCACCTGGAAATATTCAGTAGCCTATCAGAAGGAACAAAGTTACAAATTCCTTGAGAACTATAACATCAGCTCACGTCATCATAGCCTTCACATTTTTTTATTTGAGTGATCCATCAAACTAGCTAAATATGTTTAACATGTGAATTCTTGCTAAATATGCAGATATTTACGGGTCGTTGGCATGAATTGTACTCGTGATGGAGCAGTGGTGGAGCGCTCTTGGAGTGAGTGAAAACGAGTCACGACGCTCAGACTTTTTAAAAAATCCACTCCTCCCTCCATTCAAAATTACACCGCTCCGCTCACGTACTCTGATAGGTTCTATTGTCTTTTGTCGGATCGCGCAACTCACGTCCGGTTACTTTTTTAATGGGTTATGTTATAGCCCTCTTTGTTTTTAATGTTTTTATTAAATATCTGTATTGACTGCACGATCATATCATCGTATTATTTACTGCCATGCGAGCCACAAAGTAAAGCTTGGCGAGCCGCATGAGGCTCGCGAGCCACGCAATGAGTAACACTGGTTTAGACAGACGGCTACGAAAACACAACAGCCCATACAGTGTGGTCATTCAGTCTCAGAACTACAATGGCCATACTCAGCACACAAGATGAGCCTTATTTTACAACTCTTAAGTATAGCATTCTGTTTATTCCCATTGATCCCACTGTCTGGATAACAGAATGCACTATTAAGCCTCATATATACCACATAGAGAGGCCTTAATTTGTATGTGGACACTTAAAAATGTCGAAATACCATTGCATATTGCAAAATGTCAAAGCAAGTGGCATATGAAATTGATGTTATCTAAGCATTTCTACTAATATATAATTAAATTTAGAGGAAACTATACTTCACACAGACTACTGAATGAAAATATTGATACCTATGTGTTATTTATTCTGCTTAAGCTATAAATGGCTGACGAATAATCTAGTTTAAACATTCCTTGAATCACAACTAAATCAAAGCGCTCCTATATCTTCATACGGAAATGGGTGAGGCTGATATCAGTCCATTTCCTGGTGTATGGCAGGATCAGAGTTAAATATGCACACCTCTTCCAGTACACAATGAGGCAGATGAAGAAAACAGGCATTGACTGAGAAGAGAGCTAAAATAACAATTGAGTACTCATGTCTGTGCTCACTGTGAGAAAATGCTTTGACTTTGATTCTGCTTTTCTGGTAAATCTCATAAAACCTTTGAAGAACACGTCCATGTCATATTCACTTTCAAATCCGAGTAAATAAACCATATTTTACTTGAAATGGAGTTTAATCTGAAGGCCATTAAAATTTTTGACAGTATGACACTGACAATTAAGCACTAGAAAAATCATTTTAATTGAATATTACACTACCATTCAAAAGTTTGGTATCAATAAGATTATTTTTAAGAAATTAACTCTTTTATTCAGCAACGTCAAATTAAATTGATTTGATATTGTTTGGTATTTCAAATAAGTGCTTTTCTTTTGAACTTTCTATTCATCAAACCCCCCCCCCCAAAAAAAATCACAGTTTCAATAGAAATATTAAGCATCACACCAGGTGATAATAATCAATGTTTCTTGAGTAGTAAATCAGCATATTAGTATGATTTCTGAAGGATCATGTGACACTGAAGACAGGAGTAATGATGCTGAAAATCAGCTTAACCAACACAGGAATAAAGTACATTTTTAAAATATATCACAATAGTAATAATTTTTACAATATTACTGTTTTTACTGTACTTTTGATCAAATAAATGCACCCCAGGTGAGCATGAGACCTCTTTCAAAAACATTTGAAAGATTCTGACCAACCCCAAATTTTTGAATGGTAAATAAAGTAAAGGTTTGGGCTCATAACTGTAATTTTTAAATATAATAAATACATTCTAATTCTTTTTTAGACTTCTGATTTCAAGGTTAAGTATATTATTTGAAGCTCCAAGTTTCTATTGTCATACTGAAGTGAAGCTGTACTGAAATGACCTGAAGGCTGTCTGAGGCCACTTCATCCTTGTTTTAAACTTCCACTGCTCAGGAAGGAAATGGTTTAAGTCAACAAGCAAGCAAGCACAGTTGTCTCTTATTCCTTTGCTCTATGTCTTTTCTTTCAGAAAACAAGGGTAATCATCTAGTCACCATGCATGCAATATGAAGCAGGTGAACATTAAACATGATGGGCCAAATCATTTACCAAAAGTAAGATTTCAAACTATTGCTGTGGAAAGCACAATCTGAACAAAATCTGTGTAACAAGGAAACAAACTAAATCCACACTCACCCACAGTTTGCTTTCGTAGTAAAACGCATCAAGCAGTTTGACAATATTGTGATGATCACATGATGCCAAGATGTCGATCTCCACCATGTAGTCCTCCAGCTCATCTTCAGTTTTGGTGTCAATCACCTTTGCAGCAGCAAAAATGCCTGTCTGCTTGTTTCGAGCCTGAATAAAAAGAAAATACATTTTCAAGAAAAAGTTTAGCCCTCTAAAATATTAATCATATTAGTCCAAATAAAATATTTTTAGGGTGTATATGATATAACATTCAACAAAGCAAGACTGTTTGGCAGACATTTCAATTTTGTTACATTAATGTTGACATTAATGATAGTACATTATGTTTATTTTCATTAGGTTGTTTATTATACACCTTCTGATGTTAAACTACCTAATGAATCAGACATAAATGTTTGAGGCATGACATACATGAATGCACGTGTAGACTATGTATGATTCAACACATGATCTCTTTTAATAACTAGCAAAACAAGCACTTCAGAGGAAAAAACTATTAATTAGACTCATGCAGTCAGCGTGACGCAGTCCACCATTCAACAGAAATCCTATTCAGTGTCATTCACAGTAATGAGTCTTTCTGCAGTGCAGAGCAATGAAGGTCACAGAACAATTCGACCCAATATACAGCTTTTGTAAATGAGTGGTAATCTAAGGCATTTAGATGCTAACATGATTCAGTAGTGAAAAATTAACCAGGTCAAAGTCTGCGGTTTATTGCAGGACGATTGTGAACAAAATGTGCAGTGGTTTTGATTGTTTTTTTGCCACTATGTGTGATGCTGTTGCTTTTGATGCATTTGACGTGCTATCAAGACATTTCATTTTTAGAATTCAAACTTTTGACAATGTAAAACTTTGTCTAAATAAAAAAAATGTCTAAATTAAACAACAAAAAAAACATATACAAATCTGTAATGCAAATATACATTTTTCATAAAATAAACATTAATACAACAATGACAACAAATAGTAATAGAATTGAAAGTGAGTTAAAATGCTGAAAAAAGGAAAGTGTTATGTTACGCAGTCTAATTTTTAAGGGTACTAAAATGATTACTGCCGCAGTTTAAAGAAACAATCTTTTCTTTAACATGTTTATGGCTGGTGAGTATAACTGTCCAAACAATGGTAGACTGAAAAACTTGTCTGAAAAAACTTGTCATTATTTCTGTCTGTTTAGTGCCCATAGTTGTGGAGCTCCAACAACACACAAAACTACACACTGTGACGGCCGGAAATCAACAAAGTCCACTGCCCTAAAACCCCCAGACCTCAATCCAACTAATAATCAGCGAGCTGCCTAAAAAACGACCATTTACAAACCATCGCCATCATACTTGATAGAAGCATGAAGAAGTTCTAATGTCGTGTTTGATTGTATAGAGGTTATGGCCTTAGACTTAATCTCCAAATCACTCTATCCCACTAACAAAGTAAGCACCATTAAGCCTTATAACAGAGAAAGCATTCAAGGGAACAAGACCAGAAAACAATCAAGCAGACTGGACACTACAGGATGAGGTCATGTGAATGACAACCAGGGGTATGTGCTTGATGATGTCATGTGTGTGGTGACATCATGAATCTCAAAGAATTCAGAAACTTCTTGCACTTAGTGTGTATACTAGATAGATAGACAGATAAATTGCATTATAAGTGCATTACATGTAGGTAACTCAATATTCTATTCATAAGAAAACCATTGGGGTCCAAAAATCACATAAAACAGATATAAACTCTTACAGCAAGAGAGGATTAAACAATTCCTTTGTTTTTATTGTACCTTGAACACCTTTCCGAAGGCTCCATCTCCCAGTTCTCCCACAATCTCCCAGATTTCCTCCGGATTTGTGTCCCTGTGCACGTGATCATATTGTTTCTTCTTCTTCTCTGCGCCCAATTTAAAGATTTTTCGAAAATTGAAGAAGGACATAGCCAGATCCCACACGTCTCCTTCTCTGGTCGTTTGACAAAGGGAGATTTCTTTCAGTTTATGTCTAAACAGGCGTAAATCAGTGCAACTGCTATTGCATTCCCATTGCAATTCGATACTATTCAGTCTCTTGTCTAATCAGGAAATAGTCTGAGTGTTGACATGTTCGTCTTTGCACATTATAATTGGAAAGCTTGGTATGTTACACTAGCAGTCATTTAGTGATCAGTATGTTAATGCAATAATGCACAAAGAAAATTTTGATTCTAGCTATTCTTTGCTCTGAGATCCAGTAAATCATATTTTTTACAATAAAAATAAATCATTCAAATGCATTAATCTTCTGTGTGCAATGTTGTAAAGGCGAGTTGAATAAATCTCGGCGTCTGGCTCTTTCGAGGTAAATCATGAGGTTGTTGTTGTTCCTCTGAGTTTCATGGATCTGATCCGTAAAAACATAGTTGTTTCTCTTTAAATAAAGTCTGACACGAGGCTGATAAAATGTTTGTATCTCCGGTACAATCACAGTCTTCACTGATCGCACATCCTCCGGTCCTGGATTAAAAGCGAAACCGCTCCAGACGCGTGAAAACGGACAATAGTTTTTGTTTGGAGAAACTATGCGCCTCCCGTGTGCGCGCTTCCTCTAATCTAGCGGATTTGGTGTCGCTGTGCGCGTTCACGAGGAGCGGCGGATTCTTCGCTGGGGTTCAGTGACGCGCGCCTGCGCTTTACTGTCGCCTGCAGTCGTGGATGTCAACACTGATTTATACACGCAGATACACTACATGTCTGGTTTGCTGTCCTTGTGGGGACTCTCCATAGGCATAATGGTTTTTCTACTGTACAGACCGTATTTTCTATCGCCCTACACCAACCCTACACCTAAACCTACCCCTTACAGGAAACTTTCTGCATTTTTAGATTTTCAAAAAACTTCATTCTGTGTGATTTATAAGCTTGTTTACCCATGGGGACCTCAATTTAGGTCCCCACCATGACACAAGTCCCCATGAGTCTGTGTGTATTCAGGTTTAAGTCCCCACCGGAATATAAAAACAAGTACACACATGACACACACACACACACACACACACACACATATAGCCTATATGTATACTGTATATATATATATATATATATATATTTATGTATGTGTGTGTGTGTGTGTATGTATATATATATATATATATATATATATATACATTTACATTTAGTCATTTTGCAGACGCTTTTATCCAAAGCGACTTACAAGTGGGTAATACATAAAGCGATTCATCTTGAAGAGGCAATCAGACAGAGGAAGTGCTCGTAACACCAAGTCTCAGGCATTGTTCAAATAAGTACAAGCTAGCAAGGGAAGGAGAGAAAGATAAAGAGAAAGATGAAGTTTATTTATTTATTTTATTATTATTAAGGTTTAGGATGAAGTCAAGTAGTGTCGAAAGAGATGAGTTTTCAGTTGTTGCTTGAAGATTGACAGGGATCCAGCATTCCGGATAGGGGTGGGAAGATCATTCCACCAGCCAGGAATGGTGAACGAGAATGTTCTGGAGAGTGATTTTGAGCCTCTCTGTGATGGTACCACGAGGCGTCGCTCACTAGCAGATCTCAGACTTCTGGAGGGGATGTAGATTCGTAATAGTGAGTGGAAGTAGGAGGGTGCTGAGCCTGTGGTTGTTCTATATGCAAGCATCAGTGTCTTGAACTTGATGCGAGCTGCAGCTGGTAGCCAGTGCAAGGAGATAAAGAGAGGTGTAACATGGGCTCTTTTGGGCTCGTTGAAGACCAGTCATGCCGCTGCATTCTGAATCATTTGTAGAGGTTTGATTGTGTTTGATGGAAGTCCAGCCAGAAGAGCATTGCAGTAGTCCAGCCTAGAAATGACAAGGGCCTGGACAAGAAGTTGTGCAGCATGCTCTGTCAGAAAGGGCCTGATCTTTCTGATGTTGTGTAGTGCAAACCTGCAAGATCGAGCAATCTTTGCAATGTGCCCTTTGAAGGTCAGGTGGTCATCAAAGATTACACCAAGATTTCTGACCGAAGTTGATGGCGTAATTGTTAATGAACCTAACTGAATCATGAAGTCATGCTGTAGAGTCGGAGTGGCATGGAAGACAAGAAGCTCAGTCTTTGCCAGGTTGAGCTGTAGGTGATGTTCTTTCATCCATGCCGAGATGTCCGCCAGGCAGCCTGAGATCCGTCAGCTATCATGGATCATCTGGTTGAAAAGAGAGATAGAGCTGTGTGTCATCAGCGTAGCAATGGTAGGAGAAGCCATGTGCCTGTATGATGGGACCCAGTGATGTAGTGTATGTGGAGAAGAGGAGGGGTCCAAGAACCGATCCCTGAGGAACCCCAGTGACCAGTTGATGTGCTTTAGATACCTCTCCTCCCCAGGCCACCCTGAAAGACCTACCAGTGAGGTAGGATTCAAACCAGCAAAGTGGAATCCCAGTGATGCCCAGTGATGAGAGGGTGGTCAGGAGGATCTGATGATTGACAATATCAAAAGCGGCAGATAGATCCAGCAGAACAAGTACTGATGATTTGGAATTGGCTTTTGCAATTCGCAGGGCTTCAGTGATTGAGAGCAGCGCAGTCTCAGTTGAATGGCCACCCCTGAAACCTGACTGTTTAGCGTCCAGTTTGTTGTTCTGTGAAAGAAACAATGAGACCTGGTTGAAGACAACTCGTTCGAGTGTTTTCGCTATGAAAGGAAGGAGAGAGACAGGTCTGTAGTTTTCTATAAGAGAAGTGTTTAATGTAGGTTTTTTGAGCAGTGGGGTTACCCAAGCCTGTTTGAACACAGTGGGGAAAATGCCTATGAGGAGGGATGTGTTGATGATGTGTGTGAGTGCTGGTAAGAGTATATATATATATATATATATATATATATATATATATAACCTTTACCTTTACCTATAAAACCTATATATATAAAACCTTGCTGCGTGTACTGTGTTAGGCTAACCGAGACTTGTCATAGCACTTACATATTATTGCTCTTTTGTTGATTTTGATCTCTTCTATTGTCCTCATTTGTAAGTCGCTTTGGATAAAAGCGTCTGCTAAATGACTAAATGTAAATGAAAAACTTAGCTATTGTTTTCTTGTAAAAAGTGCTTCAATAATTGCTGTTTTCGGAAAATAATTTTTACAGTGCACTTTCACAGTGTATAATTTATAATTTTGAACACAATTCACAGAAGACCAATACATGTTTTATAGTATGTTTTATTCAAAAAGCCTACCATTTCAACCATTGTTTAGGCCTACATTTACATTTAGGCTTCATTTAGTCATTTAGCAGACGCTTTTATCCAAAGCGACTTACAAATGAGGACAATAGATGCAATCAAAACCAACAAAGAGCAATGATATGCAAATGCTATGACAAGTCTCGGTTTGCTTATAACGCAGTACACGTATAATAAATAAAAAGAAAACAAACAGATAGAATAGAAAAAAAGATAGGTAACGCTAATGTTAAAAGGTCTTTTTATAATAAATAAAAAGAAAGCAGGTAACGTTATAAAGAATAGAAAAAATAGAGAATGCTAGCGTTTACGGGCTCTTTTTTTTTTTAAAAAAATCAACAAGTAGTTAGAATAGAAATAGAACAGAAAGTGCAAGTGTTAGAGGCTCAAATGTTGTTAATGTTGTTTTTTTAATAAAAAGGAAAACAAATAGATAAAATAAAATTAGAATAGAGAGTGCTAGAGTTAGATGGTCAAAAGAAGATTTATTTTTACCATTGTATTTATATTTTCCCGCAATATAGTTTTGTTTTGTTTTGTTTAAGTTTATATTTATTTCACACGGTTCCGCTTCATTGCGTCATCTCAGCTTCGAAACTACTGAATTTGTGAGTTCACAACTTGTAGTCAAGGCAACGGACTCAAACGGAGGGAGATTGAGTTCTGATTGGTCGTCGTCTCTCTGACTCTCTTGACTGACAGGTGAATGCTGTGTTGTGATTGGTCAGTGTTGATGTTTATCCCTCCAGGTAAAGAGCTTTAACGTGTTGAGATTTACTTCAACACACTCGTTTTCATTTGCCAGAACCACTACAAGAGGTAACACAAGCTAACTTACACAAACAATGCGTTGTCTTTCATAAAAGCAGAATGTATTTGCAGCTTTTTATCAATGCGAGGTTCAAATTTACAGTTATTTTTTCGTGTGAATGATTTTATGTGCCAGCGTACAAATATATTGGTGTCAGTACCAAGCATACTACTCTTAGTGCATGTTGTAGCTTGCAGCAATTATCAGTAACCATTAAAATGTTAAAATACAATATAATGTTATACGTTATGTTCTTAAAAAGATTTTAGCTCTCAGTACTCATCAAAATGTTTATTTCTTATTGAGAATTAAGTGACTTTAGAAAATAAATGTTTCCATACATAGGGCCCAAACGAGAGCACAAACTAATGACTGGTAAAACATTTAATTTAGTCAACTGACTTGTGAGAGGATGCTCCAAAGATGCCATTTTTACTTTGTTTCATTGAAGTTTTAATTTTTTCTAGATTGTAGTAACACAGTGGATCCAACAGGTGGCACCAGAAACCGTCAAAACTGGATCAGAGAGCCTGAAATTTGTGAACATGTTTAGGTGAGCTGTAAGTTATGCCAGATATGCAACACTAATGTTTTAGTCTCCAAATGTACCTCTCCTGTTCCCCACGTTTACATAAGATTATTTCTCAATATTCTGATCCAGCTGACGAGGCCAAGGCACTGAGTAGGATGCTGAGGCTCGTCGCTCTACCAGCCCTGTCAAGGGGGCATCTACCCAACGCAGTCCCACCAGACACTCACCTGTTAAAGCACTAACGTGCCAACGTCACCACTGCAGTCATATCAGTGGGATTAGTTTCTTTTAATTCTGCTGATTCCTTTGTTATGTGTCTCTCTTTTTAAAGGGTGGCACGTACGATTCAGAGCTAATGAGGGTGTTACGAGAAAGAGATGAACTGCAAAACATGTTGGAGAAACACGAGCGGCACGTCTCAGAGATCCAGGGCAATGTTAAAGTGCTCACAGCCGAACGGGACAAGACCAGAATGCACTACCAGTAGGTACAGCAGACAGCACCAAACCTCCCAGAATTCTTCAGTCAGGTTGTTGTGTTCATTTTGGGATCACACACATAGAATAAAACAAGGAAAACCACATGGTTAGTTCTGAGTGACTGATATTTAACCTGCAGTTTCTTGTTACTGAGGTACAGACAATAAAAGATTTTACAGAGTTATTTTTTAATGATTAAAATATTATAATTCAAAATTGAGCACAATATATTTTAACTACATGCATCTAATTTGTTTTGGTCAAATTATTATATTTATATATTTTATATATAGCTATATTTATTAGTTGTATCATTTGCCAGATTATATTTTATTCATTTGTTTTGGCTTGCTTACAATAACACTATACAGTAAAAACAATTATTTAATTTGACATTAATTAAAACATTAAATGAATATAAAACAATAAATATTTTTAGTACATGCATCAAATTTGTTTTCGATCAAATTATTAAGTATATTTATATATTTTTCATAAATACATAATATAAATATATATTAGTAGTAGTATTGGCCAGATAATGTTTGAAGCATTTATTTTTGCTTCACAACAATGACAATATACACTAAAAACAATAGTTTTATTTCATGTTAATTAAAATATTAAATTAATATGTAATTATATAACACAATATTTTGTGCATCAATTTTTGCATCCTTTTGGTCAAATTATTATATTTATATATTTTATTCATAGTGTTATTTGCCATATCATATTTTAATTATGTGTTTTGGCTTCATTATAATAACAATATACAATAAAAAACAATTCTTTAATTTTATGTTAATATGAAATGTAATGTAATAAAACAGTATTATTTGCCAGATCATATTTTAATAAATTCTATTTTTAATTTAATTTAATATAAATGAAAATATTAAATTGATAAAACAATATTGGTTTAATATTTTAGCCTGATGTAGTACATGCATCACATTTGTTTTGAACAAATTATATTTTTGAATATTTTATATAAATATATGTCATATAAATACATTTAATTTTAGAAACACAACATATTTTCACACTTTATTTTTTAATATTTTTCATACCTAGAAAGAAAGCACTGACCAATATAATCGCCAGTATTTCATTAAACACTGTGGCCTCAGATGTGCCCTGACTCCCCCTCCAGGCTCAAGAGGAGATAGCAGCTCTACGACGGAAGTCATGATGTCAAAGGCCACAGGAGGGCCCAAGAGCAGTGTGACCGCACAGAGCATCTTGAAACGTGGAGGAGGCCACAGCAGACCTGAACCGCATGACCACAGAGAGAGACAGCCTGAGAGAAAGACTCAAGGTATGAGAAACAGCCTGATCTCAAGTACGCTGGCTGTACATGGGGCGTATCACATTTGTGTGCATTGTGTTTGCTTGTATCCATCTTATGGAGATGTTATTTAGGAGTACTAAAGGAAAATCACTTACGCACTAGAGTACAGTAATAAATTGAGTCATCTCACTGGGGAGCAGAGCAATAATACCAGGAGAGAGATGTGCTTTTTTTAGCCTGCTGAGTGTATGTGTGTTCCCTTTGAACTGCACGTCTCCTCAGATCTCTCAGGAGACAGCCATCAGCGAGAGAGCTCACCTGGAGCAGAGGGTGGAGGACCTGCAGGCTGCTGTACTCACAGTAAGAGCTCTGTATTTATGGACTGCCATGGAACGGTGACGACAGCTGTAGATTGAGCATAATATACTTACTATAGTCTGCAGGAAAGCAAAATCACAAATCTCAGTTATTTCTTATAGACAACAATAAGATTAAATCGAGAACAAATGGAGACTTAACATATTAAAATAGTCTGAAATAGAACAGTTACTGAACCTTTAGATAAAATTTTGTAAAAAAAAAAAATCAAAAGTTTGCATATGTGTTTTTGTTGAATGCCATATTTGATGAATCAGGCTTTTATGGAGCTCATTATCCAGGAGGAAAGGCACCTCAGGTTTATTTAGAGGCCTAGACTAAGCCAAAATATTTCTAAATTATATATTTAATATATTTTTCAAAAGATTTTACAACATAATTACATGTGACCTAAATACAGAGATTTTTAGAATTATATTAAACAGCCTTTTATATTTACTTTTTTTTATCTAATTCTACCAAAATCAAAATATATGTCTGAACTGCTATCCGCATTTATTTATGGCTATTTATGCTTTATGTATATCAACGGTGGTCTCATCTATTTCAATTTTAGTTTCTTTATTTATAATGCATTTTAAAAGTAATATTCAGTCAAAATGGATAATTGAGTTGAACCTTAAGTGTATTATGTTCATTACGAAACTTCTGAGCAGTACAGTTTTCCTCTGGGCTATCCTACAGTAACTCATGTCAAATAGTACCATAGTATAACAGACTGTACTATACTGTATCATACCATACTGTACTATGAACTGTAGTTATTTTCATGCACAGTTCTTGTTATGGACTAGTGTCATTGTTTTGTGTGTGTCCCAGCTGGAGCAGGAGCGAGGAGAACAGAGAATCAGGCACGCTCAAATGAGGGAGACCATGATGGGTCTGGAGGAGGAAGTTCAAGTACTTGGGCAAAAACTCAATGCCAGTGAGGAAGAGCTCAGCCGCCTCAGAAATGAGTGCAGCAGCCTCAGGTACACCAGGAAGCAAAAACAACTATTGTAGATGTGTCCATATTTCAGTGCTGAAAGTAGGTTTAAAGTGTTTAGTGTTAGTTTAATACTTTCATCATTCATTTATTTTTGTGTATGTATATACCAGACTGGCAAATAATCAGATGGAAATCTCATTGGGTGAGAATCAGCGGAGACTGACCAGCAGGATTGGAGAGCTACAAAACCCAGGTGGGACTTGAACCCACAATCCCCAGTTCCAGAGGCTGATGCTTAATCCGTTAGGTCACAGGGCCACTTGTATGTTTTGCTTTCACTATTAATTGGCTTTTTTTGAGAACTACAATGCACATTCTAAGGGTTTTTTTTTTTTTTTTTGGTTGCTGGGAACAACATTTGTGCAGCACTTCAAACACAATCTAGGTGGGACTTGAACCCACAATCTCAAGCACCAGAGGGTTGATGCGTTTTCCGTTAAGCCACTGGGCCTCTGTCTTGTTTGATATTTACTATTTATTGAATTAGGCTTTTTGTAGAAACACAAAGTTTTTTTTGTAAAATTGCTGTAGAATTTTTGCCTTTCTGAAAAGATGGCCCAGGTGGGATCTGAACTCACAATTCCCCACTCCAGAGGCTGATGCCTTATTCGTTAGGTCACTGGATCTCTGGCATTGCCATAGGATTTGTTTAGCACTTCAAACATGACCCAGGTGGGACTCAAACTCACAATCTTCATCTCTGGATGCTGATGCCATTAGGCCTCTACCAGATTTTATGTTTGCGCTTACTTGAGTTTGCCTTTTTGTAGAAACACAAATTTTTGTACAAACACATTTTTGGAGAACTACAAACATATCCCAGATGGGACTCAAACCCACAGTCCTCAGCTCTGGAGGCTGATGCATTAGGCCGCTGGGCCATGTGCTTGTGCTATATTTGCAGAAATACACAATGTGCTTGTGCTATATTTGCTATTAATGTAGAAATACACACCTACAGTCCTCAGCTCTGGTTGCTGATTACTTAACCATTAACCTCTACCATGTTTTATGCTTGCCCTTAATAGAAACACAAAGCACTTTTTTTAAACAAGTTACTGTAGAATTTTTTTGGAGAAACACAAAGTACATTCTAAGTTTTTTATTTTTAAACAAACAACTGTAGAAATCTTACAGCACTCCAAACACGACCCAGGTGGGACTTGAACCCACAATCCCCAGCTCCGGAGGCTGATGCCTTATCCATTAGGCCACTGAGCCATTTATGTGGTGTAAATTCGCTATTAATTGAGTTTGGCTTTTTGTAGAAACACAAAATAAATTCTAAGTTTTTGTTGTTGTTTTTTTGAACAATTATCATAGAATTTGTGCAGCACTTCAAATATGACCCAGGTGGGACTCAAACCCACAACCCCCAACTCTGGAGGCTCATGCCTTAACCATTAGGCATCTACCATGTTTTATGTTCACTCTTAATTGAGTTTTGGCTTTTTGTAGAAACACAAAGCACTTTTTTTTAAACAAGTTACTGTAGAATTTTTTGCAGCACTGCAAACATGACCATGGTAGGACTCAAACCTACAGTCCCCAGCTCTAGAGGCTGGTGCCTCATCTATTAGTGGTTATACTCTCTAATAATAGTTTTTGAACTTTTGTAGAAACACAAAGCAAATTCTAAGTTTTCTTTTTTTAAACAAACAACTGTAGTAACTTTACAGCACTCCAAACATGACCCACGTGGGATTCAAACCCACAATCCCCAGCTCTAGAGGCTGATACCTTATCCATTAGGCCACTCATTCATGCAGCATATGTTTGCTATTAATTGAGTTTGGCTTTTTGTAGAAACACAAAATAAAGTCGCTGTTGTTGTTGTTTTTGAGCAATTATCATAGAATTTGTGCAGCACTTCAAATATGACCCAGGTGGGACTCAAACCCACCACCCCCAGCTCTGGAGGTGCATGCCTTTACCATTAGGCTTCTTCCATGTTTATGTTCACTCTTAATTGAGTTTGGCTTTTTGTAGAAAAACAAAGCACTTTTTTTTTAAACAAGTCATTGTACAATTTTTACACAACTGCTAAAACAACCCAGGCAGGACTCAAGACCACACGTTCCAACTCCGGAAGCTGATGCCTTATCTATTAGGCCACTGGGCCACTGGCCAGTCATGCATTAGCTATTAATTGAGTTTGGCTTTTTGTAGTAACACAAAATTCATTCTAAGTTTTTTTTTTTTTTTTGGAGCAATTATCATAGAATATGTGCAGCACTTCAAACGCAACCCAAGTTGGACTCAGACCCACAATCCCCATCTTCTGAGGTTGATGCCGATGCCTTAACAATTAGGTATCTACTATGTTTCATGTTTGCTTGCTTGCCTTATATTTGCTATTAATTGAGTTTGACTTTTTGCACAATGTACATTAAAAATTTTTTTTCCCTTTTTAACCTGGGACTCACCCACAATCCCCAGCTATCCATTAGACCACTGGGCCTCTTGCGCAAGATATTATAAATAATCTTAGCCTCGATTGGATGAGACTTCCTTCTGCTGAACACAAAGCAAATCTGTATTTAAACCCGCATTCTCCAACATCAGACACTGACACAGTAGTTCTTAATCCTGGTCCTGACTCCTGAGGACCCCCCCCCCCCCCCAGGTATTTTGTAGCACTGAAAATAAGACCCAGATGGGACTCAAACCCACAATCCCCAACTCTGGAGGCCACTGAAACTTTTGAATGTACCTTTTTGGCTATTCTCAACCTCAAACAAATGCAAACTGGATTTTGCTGAACAATTAAGGATAGCTGTTGTTGTTGTAATGTTATGCTTTGAACTCACATTCTCCACCATCAGAGATTATTGTTTCAACTTTTCAGATGCTGCAATGGGAATTCAACCTTTTTTATTCAAACTAGTTCTTAATTCAGTAACTTTGGCTTTTTACTGAAAGATTTAATATATTCTAAGGTGTTCTAGTTTGTTAACAAACTATCATAGAACATTTGTAGCATTGTAAACACAACCCAGGTGGGACTCATATCCACAATTTCTAGCTCCAGAAGCTGATGCCTAATGGTTAGAGAATCGGGCTTGTAACCAGAAGGTTGCCGGTTTGATTCTTGCACCGGCAGGATTTGAAGGTGGGGATTGTGAATGAATAGCACTCTCACCACCTTTGATACCATGACTGAGGTGCCCTTGAGCAAGGCACCAAACCCCAATTTGCTCCCCGGGCGCTGGAACAATGGCTGCCCACTGCTCTGGGTGTATGTTCACTACTGTGTGCATGCACTTGGATGGGTTAAATGCAGAGGACAAATTTCAAGTATGGGTCACCATACTTGACAATACATCACATATTTTTTATTTTTTTTTAATCCATTAGGCCCATGATATTTCTGTAATCTCAGCCTCAGATTTTCAGATTAGTGAGACCCTCAGAACATCAGCCTAAAAGCATCTGCTAAATGCATAAATGTAAAGTTTTTAAATTCTGAGCAATTTCTGGGAAGAACTTAATTTAAATTAGATCTTAATTTCTTAAGTGTTTTAGGGTTTTATACATTTAACTTATGTGGAAACCAAATTGCCTTCAAGAAAATGAAATAAGAGCAAACTGAACTGAAATGTACATAAATAACATAAATGTCTATGTGCTTATACATACAGGTGCAGCGTGCGCTGGAATCATGCTGCTCTGAGATTGAGCTGTTACAGAAACAGCTGACCAGTGAACGTCTGTCTGTTCAGACTTTGGAGAGCCTGCTGGTGTCTTCACGAGAAAAGGAGTTACAGAGACAGCTCACCTCTCAGGAAAGACAGACCGAAATACAAATTCTCAAGGACAAACTCAGCATGGCTGACAGCAAAGTGTGAGTTTAGCACATACACATATGACATTTCACAGAGCTCAGCAGCTGTTTCTCTCTGTCTTCGTCTTCCACTTGCGGTCTCCTTCCCTGTCTCTAGGAGTTCTCAGAGTAAGGAAATGGCTCAGCTGAAGACACGATCAACCCAGCTGGAGGCAGATCTTGAGATGACCAAGAGACACCTGGGGCCTGATGTATAAACGTTGCGTACGCACAAAATGGGCATAGAAATATGCGTACGCATTTTTCCACGCACATATCGAGATTTATAAAAAATAAACTTGGCGTAAATATGTGCGCACCGTACGGATGCTCTTGACTGTGCGTACGCACTCTTTTTCCTGGAGTAATGAAGTAAACAATGATTTTAAACTGTTTTCATTTCGATACACATGAGATTTGAGATATGAGATTTGCCTGTTTACTTTTTAAAATACTTTGTCAGTGACGCGCGAGTCAGGCAATTGTATTTACACTGCAATAAATGGCTTACCTGTTTCCACTAAAATAGTTAAGAGATGTTCACATTTTCAGCAATACTACATAAATTTTATTTGATTTGAGTTGTTTAAAACAATTGAAATACTATTTGGTCAGTGGAAAGAATGAGGTCAAGTATATTGTAAAATAGGCTATTTATCTGAGAACTAAACAGTTTTTATGGATATTTAGATATATTTTAAAACATTCTGGATGATTTTGGCAATACAAATTAATGTGGCACAAATGGCATTTAGTCCTTATCTTATGTTTCCTTAATGTCTTGTACCCTTGACGGTGTTAAACATGGTGTCACGTGGATGGGAATATGCATGGAAATGATATGCAGATGAGGTTATGCATCGTAAAACTAGGCGTTGTAAGCTCCATATATGGTGATTTCTGGGAGGAGACGGGGTGGAGATGCACGTACGCACAATCTTCCCCTGACTGGGATTTATAAAGGGATTTTTGCGCATGTTCTGGCGTACACATGCTTTTATAAATCTGAAAACTTTTGTGCGTACACAAAATCTAGCTTTTGTGCGTACGTACACTTTTAGGATGAAATCTACGGAGAGTTTTATACATGAGGCCCCTGGCCACTGAGCGCTTTGAAAGGTGAGACACAAACCTTAAAGAGATAGTTCAGCCAAAAATGAAAAATCTGTCATTTACTCATCCTCATGTTGTTCCAGTTCCAGTATTGAATATATTTGTTCATTTGTGGTTTGAACAATAAAGACTAAGGATTAGAATGCCTGTCCATGTTTATCAGGGAGCGTACAGTACAGGAGCTGTGCAGGCAAGGTCTCTCAGCTATTTCTCCTGTCCTCTCCTCCACTATGCGCTCCTCATCCACTTCCCGTCATCACTCTCTGAGTCCTCACAGATCGTGGTCTCCAGAATGTTCTCATCACAGCACACCCGACCCACCGCTTGTGTCACATTACCCTGACAGGTGGCGGATTTGCCATTCTAGGTTTAAATAAGTAGTAAGTGGCCATGCTTATTTTTTTATTCAGTTTGTTCATTTGTAATATTTTTATCTGTTTATTTTTTAACAGGAGTCTGACTTTCAGGGACCTTTATGACTGAGAAGATCTCAATGCTCTAATCTTCCATATTTTGGTTGGCGTCATTCATTCATTTCATCTACTTATGTCCTGGATGCTGAAGACAATCAGTAGACTTTAATCCAGTGGTCTCAAACTCAATTCCTGAAGGGCCACAGCTCTGCAGAGTTTAGCTCCAAATCACACCTGCTTGGAAGTTTCTAGTAATCCTGAAGACCTTGATTAGATGGATCAGGTGTGTTTGATTAGGGTCGGAGCTCAACTCCGCAGAGCTGTGGCCCTCCAGGAATTCAGTTCCAATGCTTTAATCTTATAAGATTTACTGTGACGTTGGTCATTTATTTCAATAAATGAAATGTTTACTATGATTTTGACTATTTTGCTGAAACTGTTTGACATCGATGCACACAGTAAAGTTGTAAATAGTTTTGGAGTGGTTTCATGATAATGGCTTTTTATATGTTTAAGCATATTTCTACAAAAATGTGATTCTGCTTGATTCATTTGAATAGAATTTTTATTTATTTAGAGTGTAGTTTTATTGTATGGCACAAGCCACCAGTCCTCCTGAATAAAAATCTCCATGTTTCTAGGGTGTGTTTCTCCATACTTTACTTTTAGACTACTTATTTATTCATTTATTTGGTCATATAATCAATTTCCTTTTTGTTTGATTTTGTGTTTTAGCTTTATCTCTATTTTTGTTTTGTTTATTTTTCAGTTTCCTTGTTAGGAAATGGTAATGGTAATCTTCCTCTTTATAATCGCTCCAGTTACTTGAAAAACATAAATGACAAACAGAAAAGGAAACTAACCCGTGTAATGCTCATTAGAAGAAGCGCACCTGTACGCCTCAGCACGCCACGTGTGTCGTCATCACGAGGGTGTGGCCAATCACGCGCGCTCACTAGTTTCGTTCGGTCTCAGGAGCTGCGCGAGTATTATTGATGATCTAAGCGCAGGTGAGCGCTTCTGCATCTTCCTTTCGCAGAGGTAAGACAACAATATGAAACTGCTGTAATTATCTTTCTATTCTCCACGGATAATAACCATGGTAGTTTGGTGCTTTTTTTTTCACGCATAATTTCAGGAAAAGATCTATCTAGATAAAATAATATTTGTCCAGAAATTTTGCAATGAAATTAGGCTATCGGAGATTTGAAAAGTTCCTCAGCTAATTTTAAGCCTCTGTGAAGTAGAGGTTTTGAATGAATAACTCTTTGTGCATCAGTCGCATGTTCACTGTATAATGTCATGCACTTTAGTTAGGGTAGTGTGTTTAGTTAAACTTGTGCGTTATAGTAGATGATTAAAAGACACATGGTTACTGTACATGGCTTGTTAAGTGCACTTCAACTTTAAAGAATGACATGTATTAACACTATTATGCACATAGCATCTTAAAATATAAGTGAACATCTCTGTAGGTTGCTGATATATATCAGCAACCTACAGAGATGTTCACTTATATTTTAAGATGCTATGTGCATACAGTATTATCCCTTTCGTACAGCTGTTTATCAAAGCATCATTGTGATTGATCTCCGATATTTGTGTTAAAACAGGCGTGGGATGTTAGGAAGGGAAGTCTGTCACATTAAAGTGATTGTAATCCAAAGGTCAGTTCGTTTAAGATGAAAGCAGCGTTTAGGAGGGGTCGGGGATCTTCAAAACGCAGTTAATGTTCAAGCAGATTAGTCACTCTCTCTGTTGAGAAGTTAATGTTTGCAGAACAAACTGTCATGAAAGGAAAATAGTCTTAAAGGATAAAAGTGAGTGAATAAATCTTACAGATTTTCATTAATACTAGTACAAGAGTTCAGAAAGTGCTGATGTAGAGTGACCACAACAGCAATGGGACCTTTCACTGTTTGTATCACGCTGCATGTCTATGTTCACGCCATTCCAGACCCAAAACATACTGTTTTGTGCTATAATTAGTGCTCTAGTCTATTGTGTTATTTTTGTTCACTTTTATAGGCTAGCAGCTAACAGGAAAGTTCTCAAAACTTTAGCAAACAAACATTCTTCTTGTAACATTTGAGTTGTCTCTTTAATACGTTCTCAAAACGTTAGCACAAAAAAAAAAAGTTATTTATGCATTGTTTATGGAGCTTTTCACTCTCATAACATGATGGAACATTAGCAAAAAGTTCTTAGAACATTTGTGTTGGCTGGGTACTTAATTCAGAACCTTCAGAGAACATTCAGAAGTAATGTTCCCATAATGTTTGCATAATTATAAAATGAAACATCTTCTTAATACTGTTTCTAATGTTTGCATAAGCAAGAAACAATGTTTTAAATATGTTTTAAAAAGGCCGTTTTTAACATTCAGAAATGCCTAATGGGATCATAATCAAAACATACTTTTGTTAGCAGGTTATATCCTATTATATGTCTTATAGACAACCTGAAAAAAGCATAACAAAAGTTTGTCAAGGGATTTTAGTGAATGAACTGAATGTAGCACAGGCTTTACAGTGTACAAAGATGGGCTCAACCGTGCAGATTGCATTTCATCTGGGTAACATGGTACTTGAATTGATGCATTCATACCTGAAGAAAAGAGAAGGCTGAATCTGAAAGAACGAAGCCAGAGAAAGTGTGCGCCGGTGTGAGAGAGAAGGCATTACTGGAGCAGTCTCAGGGTGTTGGCTTACATTAGGCCAAAACAACTGGTTGCCAGCTCCATAATGTTGTCCCCATCTTTGGTTGCTCATAATGGATTAATCTAGGGTCTTTAGGAGCAGGCTGAAAGGTCGATTAAAACTTGTTGACATTCGCAAGTTATGTAAGCTGTTGATTCAGAGCTTATTTTTGGAAAGGTCTTCTGGGAAACTCCTCCAGTGTCACCTGCACTGTTTAACCTGTCTGAGGCAAACAAGATGGAAAGGAAATTATTAAATCTCATACTGCCTTCATGGTTGTTGTGTTCGAATGCTTTGTTGTCGGAAAGAATAGGAATAATGGAGGATGCCAGATTCATTCTTGCCTATTTCTTGGGGAGATCTAAATCTCTAACCAAAGTGTACTGAACATATTTAATCAACATCCAATCGAATTTGAATAAAATGTAGCACCCCATTAATTTGCAACCATATAAACTTTGCTCTGGACAGTCAGGGTTCAGGAGTTTTAGTCAAATAAATGTAGTTTCGTGATGTAAAAAATATCAATATGCATCAAATGGTTATTTATATATCTAAATATGCATGACCATAACAGCACAAGAAAGCAATGCATATGCTGTGGGAAAAATAAAACCATTCATATACAATTTCTGATCAGGATAGTTACAATAATTCTGATCGCATGCAAAGGCAGCATTAAAATCAATATAAATGTGCACTTTGTGGGACTTTATACACACATCTAAGCATTTTGCTTAGTGCACTCTGTGCCACAGAGATATGCAAATACAAAAAAAAAAGCACATGGCATGCTTAAACCAGCAGTTTTCAATGTCACTACTGGAACAGGACAACAGCTAATGAACTAAATTACATTTTTAATCAAATTTACTTTGGCCAAACCAAGAATAACTACACAGCGGGGTGGGATGCCATTGTTTGTTGGCATGCATCTGGGCTGAAAAGAACACTGATGCCAGATTTTTAATGAATGTAACATGACATGCCAAAAGTCTGAACAGCAGCCCACAACATCATCCTATTCACTGGTGATCTGTAGTTGAAAGTGAATGTTTAACTGCATCCCAGGGATGCTTCAGTATGTTATTATCTGGAGAGCCAGGAGGCCAATTCAGACTTTTCAAATCAATAAAATCACTTTTATTGTAGATACATTATAGACACAAGTGTAAAAATGAGTTATAATCTTGCAACATTGCAGTCACATAGTCTTAAAATGCCACCACAATGTACAGAAAATAGAATATATTCACTGTAAATGGTATATACATAATGCACATTATAACAAAAATACAGTATACAAAATGTACAAGTGTAATAGTGAAATGGTTTAAGATTCAGTTTTTTTTTTTGTTTCCAGGAGACATTTGTAGCTTGGTAAAAAGCCATGCCCTAGTTTCAATTCAACCTATTCAAATTCTAAACCACTATGAATGCTCTACCTACAATATGGTGTTCAGATCATTTCTCATTTCAGAAAATGACCTGGAATTGCATTTTTCAAGGTAATTATTAAAGCCAACAATCACTTTAATATTTAGGTGAAAAGCCACCTGTCTACTGTAATTATTAACTCCTACAGAGGAAAAAGATGCTGTAGTAAGGGCTTTTACTACAGATTGGTGAGTTTTAAGAGGGACTTTCCTTGAGTTCAAAGACTTGACCAGGTCAGGAGGGTGAATGCAAATAGACTGAAAATAATTTAAAGAAATAGTTCACCTAAAAATGAAAATTCTGTCATCATTTACTCACCCTCATGTCAGTTAAAACCTGTATGAGTTTCTTTCTTCTGTGGAAAGATAAAGGATAAATTTAGCAGTACATAGAAAGTGAACGGGAATGGATTTTTGTCAAGCTCCAAAAATGACAAAAAGGCACCATACCTCATGTAACCAATGAGAAGATCCCAGTCAGTTTTACAACATCTAATTTACTGCCCTCACATCCTGTTACTACGAAACTCTTTGTTCCTGCTCTCTCTCTCTTTCCCTAACTCTTTCTGCCATGCTATAATCCCCTCTTAAACTTCATTTGCAGATGTCAGTGGTCTAAAACTATCAAGGACTGGAGACCACCATAAAAAAAAAAAAAAAAAAAAGCCAAAGAAGAAAACAAAGGAGGCTCTCAGACGAGGAAGATCATTCTGCATCAACTTAAAGCTGCTGGTAAGTTTAGAAGTTTCTATTTAATGTTTTTGTTCATTTTCACGTTTCAACCTAATCAGGAATGTATTTCCTTAATAAGTGTGAATCCAAATTGGAAATCTATGATTCAAAATCTCATTGAAAGGTTTTAGAATTCTGAGCAATTTGAAATGACATATGATTATGACATATGGACATATTCTGTACTATAGGCCTTTAAACAAATACATTTGTTCAATTAAACTTTTTACTTCAATTGTTATATGATATGATAATATATTATATTATTCAGAAATAAAATAATAATAATTCCAATAATATTAACATTTTAAAAATCCCAAGAAATGCAAAATAGAGGCATTTTCACTTGTATTTTTAGACTTTAGAGCTCAGTATATAAACTACTGTTCAAAGATTTGGGATCGGCTGCATTTATGTATTTACTTTTTTAATACAGTAAAATCAGTAATATTGTGAAGTATTATTACAATTTTGAAATAACAGTTTTCTGCTTGAATTTTTTTTTAAAATTTAGTTTATTGTTGTGTTTAAAAAGCTGATTTTTCAGAAGCCATTACTCGGCAGCCAATACAACCCTATTTTTTGCTCTTAATATGCAAAATACACTGATATTTATAAATATGACCTGCAGGAAGATGACTTAGAAAACCGGCCCTTAATGCCCTAGCCTTCCTCTACTATTACATAATATTGATCTTTTGGTTAAACAAGAGTCTATTGTATGGCATTGTGCTGATCCTAATCCTGACCACTAGTGCGTAACATGAAGGTACAGCACTTTTGTCATCCTCTGCACGCTCAGAGCCACATGGCTTTATGACTATGATATTAGACAGCAAGAACAACAGAGATTATTGGTATTTCTGTCATTAGATTGTTTGGTTAAGGAGCGAGGACAGTAATAGCAGGTGTGTGTGCGTATGCTAATGCTCATGTCATGGAAGGCCATGTACATAAAACATTGTTGGTACTGACGTTTTTTATAGAACCATCTCATTATATAGTTTCAGACACATGCACATCGGAGGACACAACAGGATAAAGTTACAGCCATGAAAACTGATGTTTGTTTTTATTAGCATTGTTAGCATCATTATTAGTATTCCTCATACTTGTGATTAGAGTATTAAATCTTATTAAAATTTGGCGTAACAGCATAGTAACTAACCATGAACACTTTAGCAATGTGTTAAAACCACAGAAATGACTTAACTTCTGTATAGCAATGCTAGCAACCACACAGAACTACTTAGCTAGCATGGTTTAGTTTATTGATCTAATCTGTGGATGAGATTCTGGGAGTGTAATGAACTAAACCGCCAGTAAATGTCAAGGTTACTGTTCTGCAAACACTCTGAAGAATAAATCTGAGAACTGAGGGCATGTGTGTGTGGTTAATGAATTCTGAGAGCTTGGACCAGGGCTCGGTTTCCCAGGTTGCAGGTAGACACAATCTAATATTCACTAAAAATCGCGTCACCCTTGTGCATCACTAGGCAACTGGTGCCCAAGTGAAATACCTATTCTCTTCTCTTAGAAGTTACTGTATTTGTATTACAAGAGGCCACTGATTAGATCACAACACAAAGCCAACAAAAAGACACAGTAGACGTTTGCACAATCTGTGGTTTGCAAGTAAGACAAGCCCAACAGGATGAAAGCAGATGCTGTGCGTCTTGATGTTTGCTAATATGTTTGCTCTTTTCATCTACGTCATCAATCTTGTAAGCAATAGTTTGGGTAATGTGACGTAGTAGCACACAATGCTAGCAGTATACATTTACAACGAGGCTATTCACTATAGGCTTTACACTGCCGTTCTAATGTAAGTTTTTAATGTTTTGTTTTTTTTAAAGAAGTCTCTTGTGCTCACCAAGGCTGCATTTATTTGATCAAAAATACAGAAGAATCAGTAATATTATTAAAATAACAGTTTTCTATTTTAATATACTTCAAGATATAATTCACATGATCCTTCAGAAATCATTCTAACATGCTGGTTTATTATCAATGTTGGAAACAGTTGTGCTGCTTAATAATTTTTTGGAACCCGTGATACTTTTCTAACAATATGTGAAATGTGAATCACTTTTTATCATATTTTTTACATCCTTGCTGAATAAAAGTGTTAATTTTTTTTCAAAAAAAGAAAGGAAAAAGGTACTGACACCAAACTTTTGAACGGTAAATTATTACAAACGATTTCTGTTTTGAATAAATGCTGCTCTTTTATTTATTGATAATAAATTTGCATATTAAAATGATTTCTGAAGGATCATGTGACACTGAAGACTGGAGTAATGATGCTGAAAATTCAGCTTTGCATCACAGGAGTATATTATATTTTAATGCATATTAAAATACATACATAAAGCTTTTACTTTTACAATACTTTTACATACATAAACCTGTATGTTATATAAACATATAAAATAATGGTTTCTATTTTAATATACTTTAAAATATAATTTATTTCTGTGATACAAAGCTGAATTTCCATCAGCCATTACTCCAGTCTTTAGTGCCACATGATCCTTCAGAAATCATTCTAATATGCTGATTTATTATTAGAATGATCAATGTTGGAAACAGTTTCGCTGCCAAATATTTTTTTGGAAACTGCGATACTTTTTTCAGGATTCTTTGATAAATAAATGTTAAAAAGAACAGCTTTTATTCAAAATATAAATCTTTGTTATCACTTCTTTGTTATAACAATATGTGAAATGTGAATCACTTTTTATCATATTTTTTACATCCTTGCTGAATAAAAGTTTTAATTTCTTTCAAAAAAAGAACGAATAAAAATTTGCTGACCCCAAACTTTTGAACAGTATATTGTTAGAAAAGATTTCTATTTTAAATAAATGCTCTTCTTTTTAACTTTTTATTCATCAAAGAATCCTGAAAAAAGTATCACAGGTTCCAAAAAAATATTACAATATTACACAACAGTTTCCAGCACTGATAATAAATCAGCATATTAAGATGATTTCTAAACGATCATGTGACACTGAAGACTGGAGTAATGATACTGAAAATCAGCTTTGGATCACAGGAATAAATTAGATTTTAATGTATATTAAAATAGAAAATTTTTATTTTACATCGTAATAATATTTCACAATATTACATTTTTTTCCCTGTATTTTTGTTCAAGTAAATGCAGCCTTGATGAGCATAAGAAACTTCTTTAAAAAACATTACAAGTCTTACTGATCCCAAACTTTTGACCGGTAGTGTATATAAATCGAACATGGCTGAATTCTGAAAAGCAACTAGCATATTACTTTTAAGAGTAGTATGGTAGTATTCTTTTCTGAATTCAACACTTGTCTCCCAATAAAGTGAAAACAGGAGCAAATCAGCTCTTTCCTTATAAGGGCATCGCAGAAGAATCTAACAAATGCTTAGAACAGGGTTTATCACCTTTGAACACAAGAAATGATGTACTAAAGTGCAAACAGAGTGTATCAGTTAACTGTGACCATCTGATCTTTACTGCTATAAACCCATGACATTCCGCAGAAACTCTTTCACCCAAATGAGCAAGCTTCTGGATAAAGGCTGGGTTTTAATTCCATCAGTCCAGTCTGCACACTCTGAGATTTATACATTTTTTTTCTTTCTTTTTTAAGTGTCTTTGATTGAAAATATGTTATTTTCTTATCTACTGTAGATCAGCAAATAAAACATGGAATCCAGCTCTGGAGAAATGGACAGAAATGGAGAGGAACTAACAGGTTTGTGAACATTCTATTGGAATACATTCACATGTTTTCTGTTTAAGGGTTTATTCACAAGAAATACTAAAGCAATAGGCCACCAGAGATGTGATTTTACTATTTTTTTAAAACAACATTATACGAATGCCTAAAACTCCTTTAACTCGCATGGTTAAATCACTGTAACACAGCAGCCATATGATATAAGACACCAATACTAAATGAATAATTAATAATACGACACATAATAAACACAAATGCGATAAATAACATCAGACAGATCCAAACCTGACTGTAGTTTACCTTCTCATGAGATCATTAATCTCTGTTTTCTGGAGATCCATTCAAACCAATCTTGCTGATTTCTGGTGTCTTCTACAGGAAGGAAGAAATCACGTTTTAAGCAGCTGAAGACACGTCTTTTTGGGAAACTGAAGAAGAAGGAAAGCGAAGGGCTGATTAAACAAAGCCAGTCCGCTAGTGACATCTCTGCTCCAGAGGGCAGAAGGGAAGGCTACGACTCTGAAGATGAGTTTTCGTAAGTGGCTGATGTGTCGCACCAGTTTAAGGAATAAGCCATGAGGGAATCTAATAAAACAAACCTACTGAATCTGATCCGCAGGTTCCTGCAGGGGCTGAGCTCCAGGGCGCTTTCCCACGACAGCATCTTCATTACGGATCAGACCCCGTCCGCAGAACCAACCCGGGTTCTTTCACAAGAAAACGTCCATGGCAAAATTAAGGCCTTACAAGTAAGGAAATGTTCTTTGTGAAGAGACCTTTGTTTTTGTTTGAAAGGCTTCAGATTATTTGAGCTACCCATCAGTGTGCTTATTTGAGGGGGTTTGTTAAATTGCATGCGGTTTATATTTTGTTCCGGCAGTTAAAACTACAGCAGCAGAACTTACATCTAGGTCCTCCTCCAATGCTGATTCCTGGTAAACGCATAGAGGACTCAGGAACCACTTCAGAGGATGATGGTTTACCTTGCAGCCCACCTGAGATGTCCTTCCATGAGCGAGTCATGCATGGAGCAGTTTACAAGGTAAATAAACATCAGAGATATTCGAGTTTAGGTGAGGTAAAACATGTAGTACATACACTATCTAAAATGAATGGATTCTGAATGCCATTTTACTTACAGTATCCCGAATCTCAGAAACATCTGAGCTCTCTGAGTTTAGCAGGAACAGGAAGTGAAGAAGAAGAACAGGTAATATTCAAATATAGTAACAATAATAATCAGCACATACTACAACATTCAAAACAATCTTTGCAAATTCAACATATATACAGTTAAACCAAAAATTATTCAGACGACAGATACAATTTTTGATATTTTTTACTAGTGGGTCCAGGACACTGTAGTTCATTTATGTAAATGAGGATAGCAAAATAAAGTCAACTGTGACATATTATACCCAAAAATTCTTCATACAGTGGACTACCAGTAAAACTGATAAAAATTTGGGACCAAAAATTTGATTTGACACTTTGACCTGACCATGTTTTGTTACATACCTTTCTATCAAAGTTATCTGACATTATCAGGATGAATTTGTTCGGACACACTGAGTTCTTGTCATATTTTATTACCATTTTCTAAACTATAGCAAATAAACTGTGATAATGTGAGAAATTTTGAAGGTGTCTGAATAAATTTTGGTTTGACTGTACATTATATGTGACACCAGCAAATATTGTCTCATCTAGGGTGATCTTTTCCAGCCATCATCAAGACCTCTATCTCCAGTCTCCAAATCATCCCCTCAGCCAATCATTTCTCCCACTTCAGCCTCGACCACGCTCACTGCAGGAGTTGACTTCAGTAGCCCTGCAGGTTTCATGCCCAGGTTGGATAACTCAGCTGCCAGGTATCGCATGTCAGTCAAACCAAGGAACCAACGGGCCAGTACAAGAGGAAAACGAGTTCCAACAGTAAGACATCGAAGGTGGTAAAGTGACTATTTCTTCACATGAAGCTGTATGTATAATCAGATTAAAAGAGCATGAAGTAGTTGAAATAGAAGTCAAGTGACACAACATTTACACTGGATCTAGATCACTCTTATTGTAATTGATTATGCTGTGTACAATAGAATATAAATATTAGATGAAAAAAACAAAAACAAATGAGGATTGAAAAAAGTTTAAGTACTAAAATTACTAAAACCGAAATAAAAATTAATGAAAGCTATATAGAAATAAAACAACTAAAAACAATGACAAAAGCACATAGCAAAATTACTAAAAACTTAAAATGAATAGTGAAAATGTAATATTAAAGTTAATTCAAAATATAAAAAATAGTATAATAGTATATAACCAATACCAAACTAACACTGGTCCATGGGTATTAAATAATCTGACGCCTTCTGGTGTAGACAGCCTAAAGTCGGCAGGATGTAGAAAGCGCAAATGGAGATTACAAAAATCACGTATAGCATCTGCAAAAAGTTACAAATACTTAAGTCACTGCTAATTTGGTCACACTTTATTTTAAGGTACAATTCTCACTATTAACTACCTAGTAAGTATGACTTTTGCCTCAATAAACTCCTAATTTGTTGCTTATTAATAGTAAGATAGTTGTTAAGTTCAGGTATGGGGTTGGACTAAGAGATCGAAAGTATGGTCATGCAGGATAAGGCATTAATGTGCTTTAGAAATACTAATAAACAACCAATGTGCTTGTAATAGTGAGAGAATTGGTCCTCAAAATAAAGTGTTACCACTACTTTTAAACTGTTGGTTTAAACAAACAATTTGAAAGTAGTTCTATGTCTCTTTTACAGGTATCTCTTCCTCCCAGGAATCGTTCAGAAAGCATCAGTGATTTGGATAACGTTCTGTCTGAGGAGGAAGATGAAACCATGATGACAGAGACAGTGAATCATTACTTGTACTCCTCTCCGACTATGGAGCTAACAGAGAAACCCATCACTCCAGAACCTACAGAAATAACTCCTGAAAAGTCAGCACAGGACCAGGAGGAGAACCCTAGCAGAACTGAAATCAATTTCCCATCTCTGGGTGTTGAAATCCTAAAGTCAGAAGATTCTCTTGAAACTGAAGAGAGAGTCACCACAAATCTTTATTTGCAGCCTGTGTCCTTTAGCTTGATCTCCTCAGGTCCACCATCACCTTCAGGACTTTCAGAATCTACACCACCGTCAAGAGAAATAGAGTCATTAAGAGCCCATTCAACTATCCAGACACATGATATAAACGATACACAGATTCAGGCGAGTGAGAATCTTGTGTCTGGCACAGATAAAAAGGAAAGCATCCAAGAGGAAGCAACATTTAGACCACATCCTGTACCTCTGCCTCGCTTAAAAAAGCCCAAAATGGAAATAAGGAGCCCTCCATCCCCAAAAGGAGCTGAGGAGGCCTCAACGAAACTTTGGGAAGCTGAAGTAGAAACTGCACTTAACACTGGATCAGTCCAATTTTTAATTGCATCTGCAAAGTATCGCTCCAGAACAACCAGTGAGACAAAGCAGAATGAGAGTCATTTGAAACATTATCCAGGAATCAAGACCCAACCCATCAAACCCAATCCAGAGCTGCAGAAAGATGAAGCGAGAGAGACAAAACCAACAGAGTTTCAGAATCTCCTCCATCAAACGCAAGACAGAAAAAGCAGTTTTCGTAGAGAAGTACCACCACCTATTATGTCCAAACCAACAACAGGAACCAATCTTAGGAAGGCAGATATCACTACAGAACATGTGGAAACAGAGAAACTAGAGGAACCTGAAGACAGGAAGAATGCTTTTGGGGTGCAGCTCCGCACAACCTCCATGTCACTGAAATATCGCTCAGAGGTTTCCAAAATCAAGGATGAAACCAAGCGGTACAGTTTAGAGTCTAATACAGTGACAGAAGTCTCAGAAGAACATGCTGGGAAAGCAGAAACCTTCAGGAATATGTGTGATAGCAATTTCAAGAGTAAACCCAGCGTTCCCAAAAAACTAGATTCACAAAACCTAGACTCTCCGCTTGCTGCCCAAGACAGTGAGTGTAAAGGATTTCTTCTTTTTGCTATATATGTCTTTGGTGAATTGGTTCATTTGACATTTTCAAAGAACTACTGATAAAACACAGCGAAAATGAAAGGAACTAGAGTTCTTGTAGCTGAACCAGAGTCATTATAGTTAACTAAAGCTAAAACTAAGGCCATTAAAAAATTAAAAAATAAATAAAAATTGTAACTCATTTTCTTTCAGTTAGTTGCCAAGGGAATATTTCTCATTTCCATTTAGTTAAACTTTCTACTAAAATAACTAAAACTTAAATAAAATAAACACCATGTAGACATTAAAATCAAAAACACAACAAAATTACTAAAACTTTGACAAAAATCAAAATATAAACAGAAAATGTAAAATAAAAATATATTAATAAAAATATAACAGTTACTCGATGCTAAAATAACCCTACCCAATTAAAATGTTGAATGAACCATATATGTAATATGACAGAAACATAAAACCATACAAAAGTGCATTTTAAGTAGCTTTAAATGTGACTAATTTTGTTAGCATCTTCTAGTATAAAAGTTGCTTAATCAAAGTTTTGACTATACTGGACAAGAATGGCTGACTTACACAGGAAGACTCTGACTAACATGTACAGCGGCCAATGACTGTTTGTTTATATACGTGCCATTTAATCAGTGGTTTTCTCTGAAGTTGTTGATACTACAACAATAGACAGCAATGGAAAGACCTCATTCAAATGAAAGCACAACTGTGTCAAGCAATGGTAACACAGAGGAAATTGTACTCAGAATTTGTCCAAAAGTAATAATGATTGCTAAGATTATCAGTTATTACAAAATCGATCATTTCAGAGACATAACATAAAAACCAAAGTGAACTGTATGGTTCTTCTTTGTTGATGTGCATGCCTTAATGAGTACTGTTTTACAGATGGAAGGCCATCTATCCAAAACACAACAGGAGCAAGTAAAGAGGCAGTGTCTGAGCCGGGCTGGATGAGTCTAGCCAGGGAGAAGACAAGGGCATACCAGCCGTTCTTGGGCAGAATATCCACAAATCAGTCACCGGTCCACCCTACATCTCCAACGGCTCCTCCTGCGCAGCCTCCCAAACCAGCCTTACAGCCTAAAACACAGCTAATGACCACTTCACTTCATCCACTGAAAGCAGCCAGCCTACAGACCTCACAGAGATCTCTGACAAAACCAGCACCTGGTGGAACAAAAGATTGGCAGGTAACATATGACTGGAGAGTACAAAGCACATTTAGCTAAACAGAAGGTTTCTTCTTTTTTTATTGCTTATTCTCTACCGTTTATAAAATACTGCCTTCTGAACTTCATAAATATATGTATTCTGCCAGGACAATTTTCTGTTAAGTTTACAGACATTTCCTTTAACCCTAAAGTACAGCACAATGAAAAATCAATACAGAAAATTCCTTCATATGAAAAACAGTACATTGGACCTGTTTTACGTAGTTGTTGTAGATATATCTATATAAAATTGTATTTATATTGTATTTTTTTAAAATTACATCATTCTTTTGTAATTATTCATATAATATAATATAATCATTAAGATGCATCCAGAATAATATAAGAAATAATAAAAGATGAATTATTTACTCTTTGCAGGACAAAGGCAGGAACAATACACCAGAAGATGACTCAGCAAAGAGAGCAGCAAGACCCATGGCACCTAACAACAACACAGAAAGTAAAGGACTGCTTTGACTTTCTTTTTTTTTTTTGCTTTTTAAAGTTTACAATTTGGTACTGATATTGTTGTTTGTGTATGTTCTTCTGTAGTAGCACTTACCGTCACATCTGAGCCTCCAGCAACCTCATCATCGTCACCACCTACAGACGTCCCTCAGCAGCAGCAGCCGCGGTCAGATGGAGCTCAGCCGTCCTGGATGGAGCTTGCTAAGAGGAAGTCTTTAGCCTGGAGTGACAAAACTGTAGAATTAAGCTGAGGCATTCAGTGATGAACTGATGAAGTGGTGCAATACCTAATGTTACAACGAATGAATGTAATACTGTGCGTGTTTGTACATGACTGATCGAGTGTGAATGAGTGATAGAGATTTTTCATTTGCATTAATAAGATGTTACTTAGATTTACAAAAATGTTTGTAATATGACACATGGTTACTGATCAAGCCTTGTTATATGCATAATTATGCAAGAAGAACATGTATATATGTAGTTCATCATCATCTTTGTAGTATGTTGTTACATCAAAACAGCTGATTCCCAAATTTGATACAGTGATAATAAACTATGAAGTTAAACAGTAGATACTGTGGGCCAAGTCATTGCATTATACATCATAGTGAAATATCAAAATGCAATATTACACAAATACATTTCAAGTAATATAAACCTGTTTTTTAATGAGCATATTATGTGAATTTATTTATTTTAATTCAAAATTACAATTTTCAGCAAGTTCTTGAGATATCTCACAATGTTTCAATTTTGTAAGCACAAATAGAAAAATAGCAACAACAATAAACTGTAACAACAATGGATGAAATTGAAATTAAAGAGCAGAGTGATCCATTTTTAGGGCTTTTTGATATTTTAAAGACTTTACAGATTTTAAATAAACTTTACATTTTGAAAATGAGCAAAATTAGGTTTTGAATTATTCCATTTGTTCTGATGAATATACAATTTTCTTAACAACAAAAACAAATTGATAATATGTATATCTTTCTTTTCTCTTCTCATGTTCATTTGAATGAAGTAATATATATATATATATATATATATATATATAGTGAGTGTGTGTGTGTGTGTGTGTGTGTGTGTGTGTGTAATTTATATCCAAATGAAAATGCTCTAATGTGTTTTTCACAGGATACATTCTGAGAGCAATTTTAGTTTTAATAAAGACTAAGAACTTTCCAAAAGTGTTCCCACACAAATGAGTGAAACATATTTACATGTTTAAGAAATTTTGATGGAGGAGAAAAGATATTAACACAGAGAGATATAATTGATTGGTTACAACATTTATCATTAATTAAATCAAATTGATCTAAAACAAATGTTTGGAGACCTTACGTCCTACAGTGTTACACCAAGTACCTTGATTTCTGAACAGAGAAAGTATTTTGCCAGAAATAGAGGTCATGAAAAAGTCTTTAATTGGAATATGGCACTTAAATTGAACACATAATTCACTGATACTCAAAAGCTGACCATTAGAATTCAGCCTACTCTATGAGAACATGATGCTTACACTGCCCTCTGGTGGATGAATTATACATGGGCTACAAAAGTGTCAATATAACAAATCCATATAGTTGCGAGAGGAGCTCATTGGACACGGCTTGTCAAGGGATCCCACACAAATTGCGTTCAAATTAGGATGACAGGTGACAGTTAGATACATTACCTGCTTTTTAAAAATCTGATTCATGAATTTTGACCTACCTTTCATAATTTAATAAAATACACAAAAAAGAAAAGAAGAAAAAAAACCCTCTAAGCTATATAGACAATTTTCTTACCAACCTTTTAAAACATATCCACTATATTTTGCAACGCGGAAGTAGGCTAAGATTTTTTCTTTGAATGTGCGAGACTTCTGATTCATTTATTATTATTAAATAGCAAGAAGAAAAAGAGCAGTAAAAGGTAAAACGATATGTGCTACAAACCAGTCTTGATTATAAATCCAGATCAAATCTTGATTACAAACCAGTCTGACTCTGCAATATCAAGCAGCATAACGGACTGTTTTTGTGTAAACGGTTTTATCGGGCGCACGCGCCTGGACCGAAGTTAACTTCCGGTCTGTGTTTGTTTATCGGTCTGGTTAGTGGCACCGGCTACAAACGCAATTAAAGTGAAAGTGATGAGTATTGAAGTTGGGCTCAGGTTGTTGTGCTGTGGGATGCTTCCCATAAATTTATTTATTTGTGGCGACCCGCCACGATATCAAAACCGACCGATTTTCCAAAAGGCTTCGCTGAATAAACATGAGCACGTAATGCACGTTTAAAAATCAAAAGGAGGCGCGGGTGTTTTTATATCACTGTATTTCTGAAGGAAGACTGTCTTTAGAAAATGTTCGATGTCATTTTCATTTCATCTTGCATGTAATGCCTGATAAAGCAGCGTTTGTAAGCTCAGCGTGAAACATAAACCACACGTTCCCTGCCTGTTGTTTATTAATTCCAGTGATGACGTTCTACTATGTTGTCCGTTGACGCTGTACGTCATGTAATCATGTCACTGGAATGATCACTGACTACGTTTACATGGACATCAATAATCCGATTTTAATACGATTAAGACAATACTCTGATTAAGAGTCTACCATGTAAACAGATATTTTTGATTACCTTAATCCGGGTAAAGTCATAATCGAAGTAGCCTAAACACAAATCGAATTAAGACGTGGAGTATTATATAGGCCCCCGGATCATTATATTAGGACTTTTGGAACCATAGAAGTCAGGGAATGAGCACCCCCTGCTGGCTGAACTAAAACTACCTCCAGCAGCAAGCTAGTTTTTTTCACAACGGTCTCCCACAAGTGTACTGAACAGGAACTGGCCTGCTTAGCTTTAATGAGAAACAACTCCAGCTACTGCATGCAACAGATGCACTTTGCCTCTGTGCTTAATAAAGCTGCTCAAATAGAGGGGTAGTGCATCCTGACAAGCTCAACACGGCCATCAGAATGCACTACCACCTTAATAAATGAGGTCAAATTCATAATTAAGGTGGAGAATGAATGACAATAGAAAGTCAAGAGGCCAGTTTAGTTCCTCACCTGAAGGACGCTCCTTTTTACAGGGGCCGGTTTAAAAGAGGTGAAAGCTGGAATTGTTGCCTAGAGTTAAAAGAGCCAATTGCCGTTTTCAAAGAAGCATTTGAAACTTGTGAAATTCCTTGTTACAGTACCAGTGTTTTGTGTGACCAAAAGTTTCTATTTTACAATGCGTTTTTGCAGCGTTGAGTATTGTAGCCAATCACGTGCAGCTCTGAAAGCAATGGGCAATCAGAGGTGTTTACTGTAGGTTATAGTCAGAATCCGCTCTGAACTAATTTTTGTTTCTGCAAGTTTACGGAGTTTGCAGATCTTTCTATTATAACAACAAAAAAGCATACACACAGTAAGAGATTTATTGTGTAGTTAATCATTGATCATATCAGGAATTTTCACGTGAATGAGCTCAGTCAGTTGCGCTATAAAGGGAGCACTTGGTTTAAAAAAAAATCTATTCAAAATTTGAAGAAAAGTTTAAGTTTGTCTTGTTTGTCTAAGAGGACCAAACGTCCACATATACTGTTTCAGGAATGACAAATGTTAAATGTAAAAATCCACGAGTGAATTCACTAAATTTTTCCGCGAGTCACTGCTATGATTGACAGTGATAATGGATCAAAACATCTGACAAGCCGATGTAAAAAATAGAGTTGTATATCAAGTGATTCAGACTAAATTTACAAAACTACAGCAGTAACAAGTCTGTGTTGGCTGAATACATTTAGCAGCTCCTACAGTTAAAGATATGCATTATTATTTAATTATTATACCATTGATAATTAACTTATTTAATTGGTAGTTAACTAGTTAAGTAAATTATTAACCCTTCTTAACTGTTGCTGTCTGTGCTTATTCATTTATTAAATGACATGACACTTTGTGACTTCTTGCACTTGCTATACTTCATATTTTAGTACAGTAAAAGTACTAAAATTTGGTATAATAGTCCTTTTATAATAAATGCAAAAGCAAGACGTGGCAAACTGGGGAGTGAGCTGACAGTGATCCTCTACTGACATCTACTGGTTATAACAGTAATTTCATGTCAATTTCATCTTAAAAAGTCTTTGTTTTCCACCAGGAGACATATTTTTTCATCTTCATGATTGTAAAGTTAATCTTTAAAGTGAATTTTACTGCACAACTGTAGAGTTAATATAAAATAGAATAGGCTTTAAAGTATTTTAAGTGTTTAAAAAATGTGCGCCATGGACGAACAGCTCTCAGAGGGTTAAGTGTGTAATTAAAAAAAATGTATGATAAAATATATGCAAGAAATTATATTTTATGCAAGTAACTTCGACAAGATCTTAATAAAGAGTCCTTTACATTTAGGCTCTACAACAAGGGAAAAAAATAAAAGACAGTAACATGTTCAGAGGACAAAATTTTTTACTCCAGCCAGGCAACCAAAGTTGGCAACCCTGTTTAAATAAGCACAATGTATGCTGCTGATGGGATTGTCCTGTTTACAAAGTGAATTAGGCCTATATAATCATGCTAATGTCTAATAATTGTGTGTAATGCACATGTACATCTATCCATCCACTTATCATCTACACTTTATTCCAGTGGCGTGCACAAGGGGGGGGGGGGGGGGCGGCC
>JAFVLL020005465.1:0-140684 GCA_021397915.2 Tor tambroides | reverse complement strand
TCCACACCAGTTGGATTTGGATTCAGAGATGGCAGCAGTGTCTGCTGAACCACCTTCACTACCTGAGGTACAAAAACCATTAACTCCATCTTATTGTTTAAAATGTAATAAACAAATATTGTAAATGTTGGATTCATCATTACCTCTGATATCAAGCTTTCATTCTCTGATAACTTTGCAAAGGATGTTTTAACCAGATCAAAATCCAAACCACAACACTCCACAGACGTCTGATAATGATCATCACAACTACTACAAAAAAAAAAAAATTACATTAAAATATGTTGGAACTCATTTAAGGCACAAAAAGGAGGAATTACTAGATCAGACTTTCTAACTCTGATTAGGATATTTACCTTGTTTTGAGGAAGCTTCCATTCAGAGAGGCAGCAGAGGAGAACACTTTGTTTATGTCTCTGTAAACAACAAAGCTATACTTTATAACTTTACTTCAATATATTACAATTAAATCCTAATCTAATCATGACAAACTATATACTGTTGGAAAAGTTTAAGACTTGTAGGTATTAGGTATTTTACCACTGTTTTCTGTTACAAATTATGTAGGAACAGTAATAGATTAATTTATGACAAGAGTGCACCTCAAAACATATACATCATAACAGGAATTATTTTTCCGTTTCCTTTTTCTCTATCACATGTTTTAGTATTCATCATAAATTATATCATATTTGAAAGCTTAAAGGGTTAGTTCACCCAAAAATTAAAATTCTATCATGTCTCATGTCGTTCCAAACCTGTAAGACCTTCGTTCATCTTCAGAACACAAATTAAGATATTTCCGATAAAATCTGAGCTCTGAGAGTAATGAGACTATTTCATAGACATACAGTAGTATACACAAACTCAGGAACCTTTATACTGTATCTCAATGTAAGAACTATATATAAAAGTCAAGCACTCACTTCTTTACCACTTTCCATGGTTCATTTCCAGACAGCCATCGGCCAATCATTCTGTCATCTAATGTCAAAATCCCTCTGCTTGGATTTGGTTTGGACTCATTCCCAGATTCCTACCACACACACACACACACAAACACATAAGTAATCACACTGCAGCAATAATTTAATGTTAAATAATGTTAAACAATTTGTGAATTAAAATTGCTTGTCTTACTCTACCTTGAAAAACAAAGCAATGGAATGATTTTCCCCAGCAATTAGTTTTTCAATCGTACATTCACGATTGCATTCTGTGTGCAACAAATCAAATATTTAGTTTAGTTCAGAGTTCTGAGCAATACTTGAGAAAAAAAAAGTATTCATAAGAAAATAACCTGCTAAAAGGTGATTTATATTTACCATTTGGCAGATCCACAGGGAAAGGCACAGACTTATTGATCATTTTTCCATTTCCCAGCTGACCTTGTGTCCCACATCCAAAAGAGTAGATCAGCTTTGACGATGTGATTGATACGAGTGTGTGATGTCTTTATGAAAGAAAGAATCAAAAGCCTAATTACTGAGCAGAACTCAAACATCGGACATGTTAACCATGTGAGGAAAGAAATCTTTACTCTTGCTCTGAGATGCTGATTGCTAATAAAGCTTATGTACAGTCTTTACCTCCCACATGTGACCTGTGACACTTCAGACCCCCACAGTTCAGCAACCACCCGCGGATGATGTTCATCTCTTAATGAGTTGTGCCCAAGCTGACCAGAACCTCCGGATCCAAATGTGAACACTGTGCCACCCTGAAACATAAACCATTACACTTTCTGTCCAGTTTGTTGTATGCTAAATATTATAAGTTGGATATATAAAATATTACAAAATAACACCTTTGATAAAGTGGCAGTGTGTTCCCCTCCACATGAGATGGACACAGTTTTCTTCCGGTTCAGACTATTTACAACCGTTGGGACATGTCTGTCTTTGGTAGAAAAACAGTACATTCATCACTTCCAAATCCATCATATTAATGCTTAGATGTATATTTGACACAGTATTGCACAGATTTAGTACATTTATGTGTACTTTCATACTGTTATTGATTTAGCTTTTACATGAAGAAATCATCAGACCTGTAGTGTCTCCGAGGCCCAGCTGTCCAGCAGAGTTCTTTCCCCATCCAAACACGACTCCAGAGAGAGACAACACAAAGCTGTGGTCTCCTCCAGCGCTGATCTGAGCCAGCGGGATCCCACTCAGACTCTGAACATGTTGAGCAGACGGAGAGCCGGGATGATCTTTCCTCAAACCCAGCTGACCATGAGAGTTCTCACCCCACACGAACACCTGACCATCTGAAAGAGCAACAGCTCTGAACATCTACTCAAATCTCTATCAATTCATGTCAATCATAAGATAAGCAAAATGGCAGATGTTAGATGAAATAGTTGTTAATACCCTTAGTTAGCGCCACTGAATGATGGTCTCCACATGCGATCTGAATCACCTGCCTGTTATCCAGATTTTTGAGAGGCCTGCAGATACACTACAATTTGTCAAATATATATTTGTTTTTACCATTTATGGCCATTTATACTGTTATGTCTCCATAAACAAACCTGCACACAGTAGATTTGTCCATGATGAGAACATTTCCTCCATAAGCAAGAAGAACTGCACCATCTCCTCCACAGACAATCAGTCTGATTTTATTCTTTAGCTGTAGTTGCTCTGGAGTAAATAAAATATTTTCATCAGTTCAACTTTTGTTTAGACTATAAATAAACAGACACTTTTTTGATTAATTCCATTAATAAGTCACAAACATTATAGGCTACGTTATAGCTCAGGAGCTCATGTAATTTCAAATATAAAAATAAGAAAATAATGAAACACAATGACGTCTTCAAATTTATGAATTAAATAAAGTGTCATTTGGTGTAACCCATCATACTTAGTTTTCCATCGTGATTGTAATCTTCACTGCGCAATCTCAGGACCGAGACCTTCCCATCCCGGATAAATCCAGCAAAACTCCTTCCAGCTGAAATGTCCTGAACTGCTGTTTTCGGACATAAGGATCGTAATCCACATTTGCCATGTTTGACTTGGTCAGGCTTTACCAGCCCCAAACCCTCTCTGACCTGCGCTCCCCAAAAACACAACATGATTACAGCTGATGCACGAGACGATCAGACTCCAGAAGAGTCTCTCTGCAGTGCATCCTGGACTGACGAACACACTCTCGTTAAATATAAAGAGAGAACGAGAGCGAAACCGATGACTGTTTCGAAAATAATCGATTTCTTACGAAACGAAAGTAATGTTGTCATTCTTCCGAGGTTATAGTGAGTCACAGACAATGCAATGCATGATCATGGGAAAACGAAAGCAACATCTAAGCAAAATTCCTCCACTGTTTCATTTAGGCTATTTAATACAATTACAGCCAACTGTAAAAAGAAGAGTGCAGCGCGTGTTGTCACACGTTAAAATTAAACGAGTTCTACAATGACTTTCAGGAGGGTCGACTTTTCAAATGATTTAACCAGTTTTTAGGGGTGTTTGAAGCGCCGAATTTGTCGAGGTGATCAATTGAACGCGATTTCGACGACCTTTTCACAGGTAATAATTTATATTATTATTAATACAGTTATGATCTATAGCCTATGCATAATCTTAGATTGTAAAAAATTAAAGAAAGACATTTTAATACATTTATTTTTAATACAACACAGAGAAATTACAGAATTTTTGAAAAATCTCTCTTATCTAATGTCAAAGTTCTAGAAACAGAAATCACCACCAGCACCAGAAATCTTTATCTGTTTGTGGATATAAAAGTATTAAGGATCAAGGTTAGATCTGATTTTGACCACAGAAGAGCCCAGAAGAACCCCAGCATCTGCCTCATTCTTCCCAGAACCCCCTCTTGTGGTTGATGGCTTCAATTACTTTAGCCTTCAGTGTTTCCTTGTTCTGATAAACAGGAAGTCCTAACAGAGCATAGCAGGTGAGGGCCTGTGGTAGATGGTCCTGAGTAGAGTTGAGCAGAGGTCTCACTGTCATCATTACTGCACTCATACCCAGAATGGGCACTTTCTCAAACCCTGTCAAGAACACTAGAGAACGAAAAAGGAGGAAAGATTTAATTGACAGCACTCTATAGTAGATGCAGGGCTCTCAAGTTATAGCAAAAGTTTGGAGTGAGATTTCATCTCTTAGGGGAGGAGCCACTCAAATATTTGCAGCAGCAGCCCCTTGGCCCCGCCTAATTCTCTCAAGTTTTTGCTAGCAGTTCAATTTTACCCGTTGTTCACATTTGACCAGCACAAATAGAAATAACAACTAGTAAATCTGATAAAAGACAGATAAATTCATCCAAATAAAATAAACAGATATTTCAAAAATACAAATGTATTAAAAATAAAACGAAATTTGGCCCCAAACGAGCCAACTGAACAGCAGTGCTCAATGTACATACTGTACACATGCAGAAGGATTGCAGAACTTTCCCTGCCGATGTACGTCAAGCTGTATGTGTGTGTGTGTGTGTGTGTGTGTGTGTGTGTGAGAGAGAGTGCACATTTCAGCTTATGTTTTTTTTCTGTTGTGTTTGTTGCCCATCTTGATGCCTTGATGACAGGGGTAGAAGGCTCCCACTTAAAGCACTGTGGCTCAAGGCCAGACATTTTCACCGTTATGATGAATGATAGCATCATGATAGCATTCCATAATTTGTCAATTATTAGACACAATCAGAGCACCATGAATTCTAATCACTAGTGAACTTACACAGAAAGGCCTTCTTCTCATTTGATATCAGTTCATCAAACACCTCCCAGAATGAGATCATGGTTGGATGCTCAGCATTAAACGATCCTATATATGTGGTGTTCTGTTGACCGAAAGATATATATGTAGCCAGTAATTAATTGTGCACAATGAGAAAGCCTATTCTGAATAAGTCAAGAGCATACTAGTTAGCATGGACCTGTTTGAGTATGTCCCAGTCATATTCCTCATTGCCCACCAGCACACCTCTAAGCTCCTCCGGTTCAAACATCTCTACTATGCATTTGTCACATGCTTTGAAGAAGCCTCTCTTGAATTCTTCAAATGCTTCCTCCACTGATTTATTTAGGATATACTAATCCACATATTTGTCCACAAATTCAGTTCTGTAGCAGAAATTAAAAATAAAAAAAATTGAATTTTTTTTTAAGATAACGAAATGTTTTTAATATCATCCTCTTTAGAAAAAAACCCTGACCTGTTATAATTGGTGACTATTTTTCCTGGCTCAGCCGGATCCAGTTCGACTTCTGTTTTATCCCATGTGACCTTATGCAGAAAGATAAAATTTAAGGAACGGTGTTATTTTTTTAAAGAAATAATGTCTGTAAAATTTATTTAATGTAGTAACCATTTTATCCATGGATCTTAAGATAACATCAGAATCAAACTAACTGTAAAGTTCATATTCATTTCCTCAACATCATCGCTGTAGTCTAGGATGTACTGCAAACTCCTGAGAACATCATGTTTTAGATTCATTAAACACTCGTTATAGCACTGCCAATTAGCTACTCTAACTTGCATTGGTCTTAAAAAAAAGACACTGCAAAATTATAGATGGTAGCACTCTGGTATGTTACAGTTAGTGGTCATTATACAAAATAATTCCACCATCGATTAGCCGATCAAAATGAAGTATTTCAGAGACAAGTGTAATAATTCTAGAGATATTAAAAGAGAATCAAGATAACATGGATTAAAAACACTTACTTGCCAAGAACTGGACTAAACTCTATCAAGTCTTCAAGAGATGGTTTGACATTGAGAAGTTTCTTGAACAAGGCTAAAGGAAAAGGCAGATGCACTACAGAGTTGTTGCTGAAGGCCAAGCCACACAGAATCCCAAACAGGAAGTACTTCTCCTTCTCCACACTGAGCTGGTGGTTAAGGCCAAAGCGAGAATATAATAAATTGTAAAAACACATTGTATATCACACTAAAAGTGGCCTGACTTAAAACTTTATTACCATGTATGTCATTTGCGAATTAAGAAGTCTTTGCTTTACCTTTGTTGGGAACCAGCTCATAGTGTTGTTGTCATTGTACATGAGCAGCTGAGACTCTGGTGCACAAAGCTCTTTAAACACGTCAAGAAAAAAGTCTTTCTTGTTGACATCTGTTCTTCTGCTCACATCCTCCTTGTAAAGCACCTGTGTTAAATAACCAAGCGAATTCATTCATGCTGCTGCTCATAACTCTGTCTGTTGCTGTCTTGGTCTAGTGAAAACAAATTCAGTACAAAGTACTTGACGTTTTTGAATCAAAACTTCACATAAATTCAGTGTATGTGAATTCAGAGAAGTTCTTGTCTTACCGACAGCCAGTATCTTGTGAGAGCTTGTGAGGGATCAGCTGTTTTCAGCTGATGGAAACAATCCTCCAGCAGAGCTGTGCGTCTCCGACTCAGCTCAAAATTGCCCTGTAACAAAAGCATTTAAAAAAAAATCTGTGAGCACACAGAACATGGACAAAAAAACTAATTTTCAAGTTGATGAATTACCAGCCATTCTCTGTTTTTCAAAACGCTACATTTGGCCTCCAGGTTAAACATGTATGGATATGATTTCAGATTGTTTAGAGTTGTCTGTAACAGAAGAAATTTAAAAAATTAAGCTATTTTATCTGAAATATGCTTTTATGTCAGATGTATGCGACCAAACATCTTTGGTACTCACATCATAGTAGTGTTTAAATGCCATACATGAACTCATCTCAGTCCACCAACAATAATTCAAATCTTCCTCATTGGCATTCAGCTGTTAATGTGGGGGAAAAAACTCTGGTATTTTATCCTTCTTTAAACATTTTCATGTGTGATCATTCAATACAGCAGACCAGTATTTGACATTTTGAAATTAAACAGACAACCATGGTTGACAGGAGTGTTAGTTTCCCCTTATGTTACATCTTCAATACTTTTATGATAGCTACATAACAGCATCATCTATCTTCCACCCTGCTCCCATACTAGTTAACCACTAAGAAGTTCACTATTTTTGGTTCTTACCATAAGTATTAGCTCATTTATCTCATGGATGATGAAATCACTCTTTGTGATGTTTCTGTTGGTATTGCAGCAGACCTTCACAATAGAAACACAAATGTATTTTGTATATGAAACTATATAAAATAATAAGGTTAAATGGCTTTTACATGGTACGTACAGTAGTAGACAGCAATCTTTTCTTGCAATCTTACAATGTAAAATAATGGTATTCTGTAATACAAGTAAAAGCTATAATAAACTAACAACATTTAATAAAATGGCATGTTTATTAAATGTTTGGTTTTAGCTTGTATTTTATACACTGTAAAAAAAAAAAAAAAGTTGGGCAAACCTAAATGTTTAAGGCAACCAGCTTCAGCAGATTTTTGAGTTCTCAACTTCTTGTTTTAAGTTTATACACCAAAGTTGAGAAATTTCCTAAAAAAATAAGTCGAGACAACTCAAAAATCTGCTGAAGCTGGTTGCCTTAAACTTTTAAGTTGGCTCAACTTTTTTTTTTTTTTTTAACAGTGTAGTTACTGCAGTTTTTATACTTTTTCTTAAATCTGATTTCATGAACTCAGCTTTAAGAGAAAGAGTTTTAATGAAATGCTTTCAACTGAATAGTGACTGTTTACTATGGTCTTGGTTTCATACGTAACCTGAGACGTTCCCATTCGAAAGGGAACTCACACTGCGTCCCCTACTGGACACTATGGTGTGTGCTGTATTCTGTAATTATTTATCCACCCTAATGTTGTTCCAAACCACTATGACATTCTTTCTTCTGTGAAACATAAAAGAATATATGCTGTAAAATGTCTCAAGTCTTTAAAGAAAGAAAGATATTGCTGGTTTGGAATGACATAAGGGTGAGTGAATGATGACAGAATTTTCATTTTTGTGAGTACTACCTCTTTAATTTGATCATAGCCAAACCAATTTCATCTCGCAGTACAGAAGAGAGTCCATGTTGGCTTTTGACTACATATAACTGTAAATGTACTGTCAGGTCTCTATTAGGATCCAGTTCAAAAATATAATGAATCCAACCCACAATGATTCTCAGAAGTTTGATAATGGTCATCACAACTACAAACACAGACATTTATAATAAAATCTGTGTTGGAACGCATTTAAGGCACAAAAAGGAGAGATTAGCCGATTTCAAAACTACCCAATAATTATGAGCTACCTTGTTTTGAGAAAACTTCCATTCAGAGAGGCAGTAGATGAAAACACTGTGTTTATTTCCCTGTAAATGACAAAACAATCATTTTCAATCATCCTTTTATAGTCTATTAATATTCATAATCATGTCTAGAATTCATTACCTCAAATTTCATGGTTCGATTATTACTTTAAAAAGACATTTAAAAAGACCATTTTCAAAAGTAGCATGGGCATTTACAAAAAAGTAGGTTCCTCAACAACAGCAAGAAAAATAATGTGAGTGGAAGCATTGTGTATAAAAATGAGTCAAGCACTCACTTCTTAATGGCTGAATTTGCATCACTTTCAGACACCCAGCAGTCAATCATTCTGTCATTCAATGTCAAAATCACTTTGCTTGGATTGGATTTGGGCTGTTCTAACTCGTTCCCATGTTTCTACAAAATACAAAAGAGTAAAAAAAAAAAAAAGTGTTCTATGCCCTAATAATTTAACTCTTAAACTGTGAAAACTGTCGGTCTTACTTTGAAAAACAAGGCAAAGGAATGATTCTCCCCAGCAATGAGTTTTTCAATCGTATATTCATGATTACATTCTGTGTGCAACAAATACTTAGTTCAGTTCAAATATTTAGCACAGAGCAACACCATGAATATACAAATACTCATAACAAAATAGCATATTGCCTACAGATGATTTATAATTACCAGTTGGCAGATCCACAGGGAAAGGCACAGACTGTGTGATCATTTTTCCATTTCCCAACTGCCCTTGTGTCCCACATCCAAAAGAGTAGATCAGCTTCGACGATGTGATTGATACGAGTGTGTGATGTCTTTATGAAAGAAAGAATCAAAAGCCTAATTACTGAGCAGAACTCAAACATCAGACATGTTAACCACGTGAGGAAAGAAATCTTTACTCTTGCTCTGAGATGCTGATTGCTAATAAAGCTTATGTACAGTCTTTACCTCCCACATGTGACCTGTGACACTTCAGACCCCCACAGTTCAGCAACCACCCGCGGATGATGTTCATCTCTAAATGAGTTGTGCCCAAGCTGACCAGAACCTCCGGATCCAAATGTGAACACTGTGCCCCCCTGAAACATAAACCATTACACTTTCTGTCCAGTTTGTTGTATGCTAAATATTATAAGTTGGATATATAAAATATTATAAAATAACACCTTTGATAAAGTGGCAGTGTGTTCCCCTCCACATGAGATGGACACAGTTTTCTTCCGGTTCAGACTATTTACAACCGTTGGGACGTGTCTGTCTGTGGTAGAAAAACAGTACATTCATCACTTCCAAATACCTCATATTCATGCTTTGATATAGATTTGACACAGTATTGCACAAATCTATTAAATTTATGTGTACTTTCATTGTTACTAATTTAGCTTTTACATGATGAATCAGACCTTTGAATCTTTCCCCATCCAAACACGACTCCAGAGAGAGACAACACAAAGCTGTCAGATCAGCTATCCAGCGCTGATCTGAGCCAGCGGGATCCCACTCAGACTCTGAACATGTTGAGCAGACGGAGAGCCGGGATGATCTTTCCTCAAACCCAGCTGACCATGAGAGCTCTCACCCCACACGAACACCTGACCATCTGAAAGAGCAACAGTTCTTGTCAGTCTTCATATGTCAAAAGATAAAAACAAAATGGCAGAAGTTAGACGGAATAGTTGTTAATACCCTTAGTGCCACTGAATGATGGTCTCCTGTACATGCGATCTGAATCACCTGCCTGTTTTCCAAACTTTTGAGAGGCCTGCAGATACACTACAATTTGTCATATACAATATACAATTTATATATTTATTATTACCATTTATGATCATTTACACTGTTATGGTTACATAAACAAACCTGCACACAGTAGATTTGTCCATGATGAGAACTTTTCCTGAATCAGAAAGAAGAACCGCACCATCTCCTCCACAGACTATCAGTCTGATTTTGTTATTCTTTAGCTGTAGTTGCACTGGAGTACCATAATTACATTTCTGTTCAGACTACAGACATAAAAACAGACGAATATAGCTAATTTACACTTTATTTGAAAATACATTAATTACTTCAACATTACACAGTACAGTTCATAGTTCCTTTCAAATTTAAATAGCCTATATTCAAGACTTTTATCTGTTAAGTATTATATATTTATGTAAACTTTATGAATGAAATAAAGTATCATTTGGTGTATCATACTTAGTTTTCCATCGTGATTGTAGTCTTCACTGCGCAATCTCAGGACCGAGACCTTCCCATCCTGGATGAATCCAGCAAAACTCCTTCCAGCTGACATGTCCTGAACTGCTGTTTTCGGACATAAGGATCGTAATCCACATTTGCCATGTTTGACTTGGTCAGGCTTTACCAGCCCCAAACCCTCTCTGACCTGCGCTCCCCAAAAACACAACATGATGCATGAGAAGATCAAACTCCAGAAGAGTCTCTCTGCACCCCTGGTCTGAAAAACACACTCTCGTTAAATATAAATCGAAAACGAGAGCAAAACTGCCGGACTGACACGAAACGAAAGTATCAGTGATATAGAAATGTTGGCATGTTGTTATTTTTCCGCGTTTATAGCGAAAACGCCGATGTATGTGAATGTACTTTAAAAAATGCTGTTGTTTTTTCAGCCCTGGGTTGGTGCATTTCTTCAGTGAAATATAATATTCATTATATATAGATCAGTGGTTTGTGTGCATTTTATTCTATAAAATTGTATTGTGCTGTAAATCATTTTATTCTGTGCAACAAAATACAGACGCTGGACTCAAACATATTTATTTTATTCTTAAAGATACTGAATACCTAACATTCAAATCTTATGTCCAGTTATCTTCCACAGTATAGCAAATATTTTCTGTGGTAATACATTATAAAATAAGACTAAATGCATTAATTATACAAACGCAGCCATGCTGAGTTGTGAAATGTGGGGCAGGTGAAAAGTTTTCTACAGTAAATCTGTTCCTACTTTCAAAAAATTAGCAAATATCAAAGGTTTCTATATGGGTCATTTTTGACCCATGTGTGTAAAATTGATGTAGAAATACAAAAATGGTGTTTATTTATTTTTTATAAAGTGAAGGAAAAATAAACAATGATTTGTGGAAATCAAAAACAAGATATTTAGTGAATAGCCTACCTGGAATAATAAAATGCATTTCTTTTAAAAATTCAGCAAAGAATCACTCAAGCATGATTTAAATAACATAGGAAATGAATTTGGGCCATTTTAGACCCATGTGTGTAAAATTGATGTAGAAATACAAAAACTGTGTTTGTTTATAAAGTAAGGAAGGAAAAATAAACAAAATGATAGAAAAAAAAAAAACACATTTCTTTCAGAGATTCAGCAAAGAAACACTCATCCATGACTGAAATAACATAGGAAACGAATACAGGTCATTTTAGACCCGTTTTGTGCATTAGAGGGGTAGTGACACAAAAACGATTTTTACTCAAAAAGTAAGAAAGAAAAAAGAAAAAATAAGAATTTGTGATGATCAAAAACAAGTTAATTGATGAATTCTTGGAATTCTGAATGATAAAATTAATTTCTTGCAAAGATATAGAAAAAAACTCAGTCGGATCACTTTAGACCCATGTTGTGCATCAAAGGGTTAAGGGTGATTCCTGATGATAGCACTGCTAGGTGCATTTGTTGGCTGCGTTTTTTGAAAGAAAAAATATCTTTCTTGTTCAAAACTGCACTTTAGTATTTTTCAATTTAAGTCTTTACTGCTGACTCATAAAACAGTCTCTTGTCACCATCTAAGGGCGGGGCAGTGTAACTAAAATCACCTTCACACACACACGCACACACGCACACACACACACACAGTTTTCCTAACACTAAATACTACTATTATTTATATATAATATTATTTAATAAACAACAGCCATCATAAAAGTTGCTAGGCAATTCAGTCAAAAGTGCAAAGGTAGCGCTTACATAAACATGATGAGATTTTGCCAAAACTATTTGCTCTGGAACAAATAATAAATTTATGAGACCAAAGACTACTCGTTAGATTCACCCAAAACAAAATATATCTCGTGTTTAACCACTATAGAGACGTCAAAGTCAGCAGTAAATTCCAGAAGATCTGGCCGAGGTGAGGCGCTCTCTCCGAGGGTTTATGAGCACAAAACGACCACTGATGTCCCGGAGTTCACATCTCTGAAAACATCCAAGCAAATTTTCAAATAGACATTATTAACAAACCACATATTTGAAGTCCAAACAAGTGCATTCTCGCCTAAAAATCTCTTAAAACTACATTCCGTGACACAAAAAAACAGTATTATTCTTAAATTATAGTGGATTTGGGCGTCCACCATGACACTCGCTGTGAGAAATATGGCAAGCGGAGTGATACATGATACAAATGGTGAAGCGGCTGGAGAAGCTCTGTTATCACTCTAATATCGCACTCTTATCAGCAGCCAACTGGATTCAAGGACCAGAAAGAACGGTTGTACAAATGAGGACAATGGAAGCAATCAAAATCAACAAAAGAGCAATGATATGCAAGTGCTACAACAAGTCTCAATTAGCTTAAGGTAGTACACGTAGCAAAGGTTTTTTAATTATATAATAAATAAAAAGAAAACAGAATAGAAAAAGAATAAAGCAAGCTAGTGCTAGAGGCTTTTTTTCTTTTGTTAATTGTATAAAAAAAAAGAAAACAAACAGAATAAAAAAAAGATTAGAAAAGCTAGTGTTAGTTTTTTTTTTTTTTAAAGAAAGCAAGCAGTTAGTAAATTAAATAGATTGCAAGTCTAAAAGGGGCAATTTTTTTTTTTTTTTTTTTTTTTTTTTTTCAAAGAATAGAATTAGAATAGAGAGTGCTAGAGTTAGAGGGTCAAATAAAGATGGAAGAGATGTGTTTCTACTCGATTCTTGAAGATGGCTAAGGACTCAGCTGCTCGGACTGAGTTGGGCAGGTCATTCCACCATTGAGGCAACATTTAATTTAAACGTCAATGAAAGTGATTTTGTGCCTCTTTGGGATGGTACAATAAAGCAACGTTCACTTGCAGAACTCAAGTTTCTAGAGGGCACATAAGTCTGAAGTAATGAATTTAGGTAAAGGGGTGCAGAGCCAGTGGTGGTTTTGTAGGCAAACATTAACGCCTTGAATTTTATGTGAGCAGTGCAAATTGATAAACAGAGTTATTATATATATACACACTTGAACTTACACCAGCGTGCTAAAAAATACTAGGCCTACATAAAGTGACAAAAACCATCTTTGGAAAAATATTATTTGAAGTGTAATTGATTTATTTGGTTTGTTTCACATCCCATTAGATTATATGGAAAAAGCAGGGTTTATGACCTATACTGGGTCCAGCCACCTGGGGGCGATCGAAACGTTTTGGTTTCACTTTTCAGCGCTTGTGAGGCACACTCGGTTCTGAACCACACGCTGAGAAACACAAGATGCAGTACAACACAATTTAATAAAATGGCAATATACAATATCTTTAAATGCATTAAATAAGAAGAAGTTGTAAAACTTCATATTAACACCATAGATGAAAACTTCTTGTGCGCAAACTGTTTGGAAAGTTTTTGTTTGGAAAATTAAGTGATTGTCACAAAACCACTAGCTCTTAGAGTCACTTTTACTATAATCAATACAACTAATAATACAACATCCATTTAGACACCGAACATCCATTAGACTCCGAATGAGATCAATTACTACCTGATGATTGTCATCATCAATATATAACAACAAACACCTGATCATATTTTCTCTGGGCTTTTGTTATAACAAATATGTTTCAGGAACACATGGTTACAACAGCCAGAGAAGAAAAAAAAAGAAAAGAAAAAGAAAAGAAACTAACACAGAAGTCAAGGATCAAGAGCCCAACTAAATCAAACACTGATCTCTTAACATGGTTACTTCGAATGAAACAATAAATCAACACCTAAACCTTAGTTAATTCTCAATAAGATCTTCTATAGACGTCTGACGCGTCTGAACGAACACATACGGCTAAATAGGCACGCAAAGGAGTACTCTTAATGCAGTTGTGTGAGTTGTTGTCATCTATTTTGGAGTGATTGCAATGTATTCTAAGTATAAACTTGTTCTGTTGATCAGCGTCATTTCTGGAAAGATCATTCGCCGTCTTTCTGTTCCACTTGATTTGTGTATATGTAATATTTAAGGTGACAATGCAATAGATAATATCATATTATTGATATTAATAATATGATAATATCTGAAGTCAATATTGATTAAATGGGTGGGGGAAGTCCTGCCCATACCCAGGAAAAAAATAATAATAAAAGCACTTACTGAAGCGGTATTCTGGAACTGTGATTAAATTAAATAAAACAGCAAAATAACAACAACAACAACATCTTCATCAAACAAAAAAGAGATTACCTTACATAAAGTTTGATTAATATGTACATACAGTACTGGTCAAAAGTTTGGACTACTGTTTTTAAAAGAAATTTTTTATGCTCATCAAGCCTGCATTGCAACAGTAATAGCATGGATATGTTAAATAGATAAAAAGTGATCGTAAAGACTTATATTGTTATAAAAGATTTATATATTTTTAAGAAAATATTTTTAATAATCAAAAAATCCTGAAAAAAGTATCACATAAAATAAACTAACATTTTCAACATTAACATAATGAAAATTTAGTTTTGCATCACAGAAATCTATTTTATAGTATAGTAAAATAGAAAACCATTAGGGTATTTTAAATTGTAATATTTCACAATATTATTGTTTTTTTTCTGTATTTTTGATCAAATAGGCTAAATCCAGGCTTGATGAGCATAAGAGACTTCTTTCAAAAACATTTAAAATAGTAATGTTTCCAAATTTTTGTACTGTATAAGTAAAAATATACAAAATTTAAAATTAAATGTGTAAATAAAGTTAGGAATCATATTTGTTTCAAGTGCTTTTTGTTGGAGCCAAAGGATCAATCAACACGCCAAAGTCAATTTCTGCGAATAAATAGTAGGCCTACGCCAAATCGAAACATTAACCACTAGTGCTATTGATACCACTTTCTTGAGATCGGGTTACAAGCCCAGCTCCGGCACGAGAACCATCACCGTTATGGTGGAAACAGGATAACAAAGACTGGTTGATTACACTTGAATTACTTATAAATGTATAACTGTTACTAATAAAATGTTTGTTAAACATTAGACAGAGAGGGTTAGCAAGTGCAACAATTTTCCTCAGTGAAAACACCTGTGTGTCTCCTGTCACCGAATAATTACAAGCTATAAGGTTGATGAGAGTGAATAATACGTCAGTCTGTCAACTATGATTAATACTCCCATCTGTATGTGAGTGAGCGGCATTTACTAGCTATACAGCTATGCAGAAACTTTGGGAATCAAGCCCAGACCCATACTAATATGGAGTATGCATTAAATGCATTAAATCAACATAGGGTACCTATAACTAACCTATTTACTTTTAAAATGTTTTAATTTTAAACATGCATTTAATCTAGCACTGGACCTCATTAATAGTGAGTAATGGTTAATTAATGAGACAGTCTGTCTTTTATGTTTACTTAAGGTATTTGTGCATTATAAACTTTTTTTCTATTATTGCTTAATGTCGTAAGTATACTGTCTTTTTTTTCTGGATGCAATACAAATTCAGCAGTGCCATAAATGCACTTAATTCCAACACTACTTTTGTATATATAACTAATGATTAAAAGGCCTGGGAACTTATTTGCGGGCTGCGTTTGGCAGAAAAACAGCATGCGGCTTGTATTAAGGCCAGTAGAAACAATCCACCACTTTAACTTCCCCTGGAACCATATGTGTACCTTGATTCATCAGTGATGACTGTTCAGCGTCTATCTGATGTCAGGAATGATAACAACAGGTGTGGTCTTGTTAGGAATGATAAGGTCTTCACTCTAAAGGGAATTATTTGAAAAGCCTTTTTTATTTTTTATTACTATACAAGTAGTTTACAAATAAATATGCCTAGAAGCTAACATTTTTTTTACAATATATTTCTGGCAGGTAAAAGAAAGAAAGAAAAAATATCCTCAAACCTTTAGAAAAGACTCTTTGGAATGCTAACCTTCAAAAATATTTGATGTTAACCACCTGGTGAAAACAGGTGTGACTATACTTAACACTGACCGTTCAACTCAGATCCAAGCATCATGCTCAGAAAGAAAACAGAGTGGTTCAGAATAGAAGTCCATCGTCAGAGTTACACTTACATCTATACAGTATGGCTATTTTGAGTTGTGGTTTCACAGGCGAAACCACTTGATGATGTTTACAGTGGTTTCCAGACCAAAATGTCAAAATGATGACACCAGTATGATATTGGCACCAGAATCCACGCTGCATGCTTGTTTTATGATTCCAATAAACATCACCTGCTCTGGCAATCATTGTGTTCTGTGCTACTGAAAAACACTCCCAGGAGCGAAATAAAGTCTAGAGACATGCAGCAATCGAAAGCATTGTTGGCTGTTACAGTTGTTGTTGTTATTTATTGTTCTTCACTGAACCACAGATGCCAATAAAGAACCTTTATTTTTAAGATTATATTCACCTATTCGCTGCTTTTCTTATATAATTTACTTTTGGTGGGCTCATACACATTTTATCGCCAACAGGGATTACTGCTCTTTATAATATACCTGTAAACATTTTTGTGCAATATTTTTTTCTATTTTAAGTGTTAAAAATGTTTCAAGTTCAAGTAGTAAGAAAAGTTCAAGTATTACGTTCCATATGGAAATGGCATAACACGGCCCCTAACATGTTAAAGCAGAATCTGTGATGAGTCTGATGACTCTTTCATGTTTTATGTTCATCTCTGATTTCATCTCTTTTCAGTGAAATTGTGCAGACCTCTACTTTGCCTTAACTTGAATGTTTCTGTGAAAATTTCAACCCTGTGGCTAAGGGGAATTTCGGTTTTAAATTTTGCTTGTCATTCCTTTACAGTAAATCAAGTACTGTACAACAAGTTGGTAAAAAAAAAATAAAAATAAGTAGCCATTAAGCATTAAGAAAAAACACAGCAAAGGCAAAATAAAAAGAGACCTTTCTTTTGCATTTTTATGAAGCACTGATGATTTCACAGTGTATAAGTTTGAAGAATTTTTGACTGAAGCTTCCAATATAGCTTGCTTACTTAGACCTCTGGGCATTGAGGGAAACTGACATTTATACCTGTCTAAGACATGTTCAAACGCAGTGTTCATACACACTATACACACACACACACACACACACACACATATACATATATATATTACATTTCTTATAATGCATAATATGCTTTAATCTAAGACTTGCTAATTAAATTGGTAAATCAATAACCATCAGTCACATTAGGACATGTTAACGATGTATTGTGAGTAAGATGTTGTAATGACAGATAAAATGACTCCATGGTGACTCACTGAGGCGTGTTGCTTCGTTCCTTCACACCTGTTCAAAAATAACAAAATACCCAAAAGGATGATCATGATGAGCTCACTGTGTTTCTGCGTCACACTGGATGGCAGATGTGTGTGATCTTTAAAATCAATGAAAGTGTACATTTTTTCTCATCAAGGACAAGAAGAATGTCTAATGCTCAACATGCTCTCAAACATCAAAATCTAAAAAATCATTTTAGCCACATCATTTTTTATGGTTTGACATCTTCATTCCAGTTTGTGATGACCTTTTGCATTCCAGCAGTACAAATGGTCATCATTACAGCCAAGCGTTTGGATGCTCAGTGAGGAATTTGAAGGGACTTCATGATTTTCCTATTGCAAGTGATAATTCCCATGACTCCAATATATGCATCTCATATTTAGTAATAGCTATAGAATGTAATGGAAGCAAGACTTATTTTCATAACCTATAGAACAGGTAGCAATCTATCCTCAAGCCATCTTAATTCCACTTAAAGAACTTTCTCCCAGGCGATTTACCTGGCCCATAATGATTTTTGTTCCTTGTTTTTGCAAATAAAAGTGCCTCAGGGGTCTCATGTGACAGCCCCCTCATCTTGTCAAAACTCGCCTGTAAGTGGCTGTAGGTCAAAAACACTGGTATATTGCATGTAAAGGGGTAAAAAGCATGCATGCCGGGTCCTGGATTACTCATCACATCTGAACGTGCCTGCTCGTAAATATAATCGCTTTTGGAGCACATATTTATACAGAAGGACAGGGGTACAAGAAGATTATACTCATTTCTCCTAAACAAGAATCAAGGTGAGTTTTAACATGCTCTTTTAAATGAAACGTTGCTGTTATGCTATAGTGGGAGACAGAATCAGCATAGTTTAGTTTTATGACTGAACTTGAACTGTTTTCAAGTTCAAGTGTATGTGTTCACAGACTGGAAAAGTCTGTCAGGTTGGTGATAAACTGTTCTAGGAACAGCAAACTGCTCACTCATTAATGAAAAACACTGGCAACGAAAGAGTGACATTTTTGGCATGTTGTCGGGCTCCAAACTAAAATATTCAAAGAAAGAATCTATTGTTTAATCCATAATATAGAAGAATCCATTTCTAAGATTTTATCTGTTTGTAGTGATATGTTTGATGTTTAAGAATTGTATTTTTTCCAGCTCAAAAGAATTCCAATGATTTGTAGCTTATATCATTATCATACTGAAAGAATCTAATCTGTAAAGGAAAATCTTGTAAGTATTCATTTGTGGTCATGAGTTTATTGTGTTTAGATGTGTAATTTATGATCAAACCAAGAAAGAAAAGATGTTAGGTAACCACAAACACATTACAGAACAAGCACAGACACATACACATACAAAAACATGAGTTTATGCAGTGTGGGTTTAACTGTTGTTCTACTTTAGTTTTATAATAGATTCATGACAGTATCTCTCACTCTGCTATTCACAAATGCCTCATTATCCAGGGTAATTTCAGGGTGTAGAGCTCCTAGAAAGTCTCTTGAAAGTGAACGAATGACAGGTGGACAGATCATTACTGTTTTAAGGGTGTAATGATGACTATTATGCAGCAATAGTGGTGGTAAACATTGCTTTGAACAGATGACAATAGCAAAGGTGCTGAAGGTCCAGACTGGTGATAGTTAAATGTATCAATGGATGGATAAATGAACAAATTAATGGACGGACTAGAATGCAGTATGCCTACTTTTATTATAAATCATATAATATTGCTATAAATTAGTCTTATATTTACTTATTATATTAATATTAATCATTCTTATATTTAAGAATTTTATGCAAATTCCAAAATATTTGTTATATGATCTCATTAAACTGTCTTCATTCATGTATATATTTACAAAATGTGTGATATGGGTGACTGCCATATTACAATCAAAAATAAACAAGTCGAGACAGGAAAAAGCTTTATAAGAAATTAAATGTGTTCATTTTATTATTATAATAATTATTATTATTAATTATAATTGACTGGTATCAATGTGCATACTATCAAGGAGTTGTTGTTTTTTTTGCATTTTATTTAATTTGTTGCTGAATTTATTTAATTTTCATTCTTTGAGCCGGTGGTGAAGAAATGTTTTGAAACGTATATAAAAACAAAGTACAAAAATGTACTTAAGCTTACTTTTCTAACAAAAAAACAAAACAAAAAACTGAACTGAAAGTAATTAAAATGATTTTTTTTTAATGAAAAGTTGTTGGGATGTCACACCTCCAAAAGCTCCAAGCTAGAAGCAAAGAAAACTGATTTTTGTATCTCACAAGTATCACCAAGATTTCTAATGTATCTAAAAAAGAAATGAAAGGACTGATCATAGAGGTGGCCTCTCACAGTAATCTTAGAAATAACTAAATTCAAATCCTACATACAGTATGCTATTAAGTGTCAGGTGAGGATATTATAGCTGCTGCCTTGAGGAAAACTTCAGGTTTAAACTTGTTGGCTTCAGATGTGATAAGAAGGCTTGAAATCCAAGCTGAAAAATAGTTTTATGAGGGGTGCTGGGATTGAACTTGAACTGAAAAAAATCAGTGTGTTGATACAGGACAGACTATTTGACATGAGACGGTAAATTATAACAAGTGGTAAGTGTCAATTTGTTCTGAGCCGAAATTCTGACATTTTATTGAAGAATTTTGTGCTTTTGTATTATATGTTTATTTCAGTACCAATTCATATGCTTGTAAACTAAATTCTGCATTTTTTTTTGTCTCTGGTTAACTGAATTAACACACTTAAAACTGAATTTTACCATGTTTTTGAGCACCTTAGATTCAACAAAGAACCTTCTTCTAAGCAAAAACATTTTGGCTGTATAAAATTGAGTAGAGTTGCTGTTTGGTACTTATCAGGATATATTGTAGGTTGCTTAAATCAGTGTATTAGTGTCTGTGCTTTTTCTAAAAGCTTATAAGATAAAATATAAAATAATAATACTAATGTCAAAAATAATGAAGTATCAGACATTAAACCCTTTCTGATTTTATCAAGCATTAAATTCTTCTGATTGTAACCTTTATTTTAAGCAAAGTGAAGGTGTATACTGTATACTGCTGTAAACTGTAAAAAGAATAGAAAGCAAGAGAAACCATCAAAGTTTAAAGCGAGATATAATGATCTTTACCAGTAGCTAAAAGGTTAATTTAATGGGACATCTTAAACACTAAGGATATGCTTTGATGGGTTGCATTGCTTTTGAAATAATAGTCCTTCATTGCTTTTCATATGCAAAATAAAAACAAACAAAGCTAAAAAAAAATAACTATATAAATAAAATTCGGTGTCCTGTTTTATTGATAAGAGTCACTTTGGTTTACAGTAGTTAACATGGAATGGACAAGCTAAGCACAACCAAGATTGTGAAAGTAGAGGGGGGATCTGGAGGATCTGGAAAAGGTGAGTGTGTAAAAATAATTAAATAAGAACCAATTAATTAATTCAGCACAACTAGTATGTGCATGTAATTTAAATTAATTTGTCCCTTAACCTGAATGATTTAAAAAAAAAAATTACAGAAATCCAGAAACACACAGAAACTGTAACGACCACACGACTGACATCTCTACCCCCAAGTAGGTTTATATGTCCTTTCTGAAATAACTGCATAACATTAAAAACTATTAATTGTGCTGGTCTCTACATTGTGATCTGGTTCCCTTATTTGGTGTCTCCCCACTAGAGGGCAACAGCAGCTCTCTGAGTAGCCAACAGGTACTGACCTCCATAGTGAACAGCTCAGGGTCTGGAGGAGCTTCAGGAGGAGCTGTTCTGGTGGAGAAGAAGATCATCACCCAGAGCAGTGCTGAAGGAGGCACGTCCAGAAGTTATGTCATATCCTGTGAGTCCAGAAATCATCCAGCTTTAACCGGCTATGAGATATACAGGACATTTTTTAAATTAAAACATATATTTTTAAGCAATATTTACTTGAAAAGTTTGTGAAATTCATGAAAGGAACTGTACTTTTTATTATTAATCCACAAAGCTGTTGGTCAGCCTGTGCAATATATATCCATATACAACATATAATGTCCATAGTAGAGAGATGTATTGTCCTACTACTGTACTGAAGTTGAACAATACTTCTCTTCTCTCTAGCCTCCTCGTCTGGAAGTTCAGCCAGCAGCAGTTCAGGAGCAGGATCTGTGATTGGTGGATTCGGAGAAATATCTCGTGAAATCAGTGTAACCGGGCCGATCAGTAGCTCTACAGTTAAAAGCTCTAGTTCTGCAGTTAAAAGCTCTAGCAGCGTCTCTGCCTCCATCACAACAGCTGGCGGTTCCTCAGCAACAGGTGGAGATCTTTATTCTGGATACGGCTCCATCTCCTCCTCTGAGTTTGTGTCTGGTTCCTCAGGCGGTTCTGTCAGTGTTTCTGGAGGCAGTATGAACATATCCAGAGGTGGAGGAGGTGGCGCTGGCTCCGGAGGAACTTCTAGCTCCATGACTGTGAGCAAGTTCAGCTCCTCGTCCCCCAGCGGGACACGGAAAGGTTTGAGTTACAGCACATTTCCTGCAGAGAGGAAGACCAGCCTGAGCCTTCACACTGGAGGATATGAGGGTAAGTTTTGGACATACTGATTTCAAAAGAGAGAAATTTCACACTGTATGTATAATTATTGATATTAGTTTAAAAATTCATTATTAATCAGATTTAATAAACAATATGTATGTAATTTATATTATGTTTACCCAGGGAGCTCCAGTGGCAATTCTTCCCCTGAATACATTAAGAAAGAATACGGTACGTCAATTTAGTATTTTGTTTTGAGACTGGTCTGAATTTCAGGGGGGGAAAACGCCATTTGTAATTTGTAGCATGCATGAAAGAAATTTATAAATAATCAGCACAATTTACAAAAACCCACGAACTCAACTCACGAGTGCAATTTTTACCTCTGTTTACGGCTGAGCAGGACATTTCGAAGGGTTCCGCCCCTTTTAAAAATGTAGCTAACGTGATGGTCTTCAGATACATCACGCCTGCGAAACTGCCTGTTTTATGTATTGAGGGGCGGGACATGCTCGTTCGTGGGACCATTTGATTGGACAGAAAATGTGCGCACTTGTGCAAATCCAAGTAATAGATGATTACAGGATTTTCACAATGAGCTAAAAAAAATTATGTTTGCGAAAGTGTATTTAAGTCAGGTAAAAATGAGCACGTACTTTTTTGGTGACAGAAACATTTTTTAAAAAACTAGCAAAACAAATGTTGAGGTATACTGATATGTAAAAATTTAGGCTACTTTTAAGATCATGCAACGCTAAGCGTATACTGTTATATGTTTTTTTCTTTCTTTTTTATTATTCATGAGGTCTGAACTCTCCAATAATATGAATCTTCTTCTTCTTTTTCTTCTTCTTTCATCCGTGATACATGTGCTTCTCAAAATTCAGCTTTAATGTTTTTATTTTTATTTTTTATTTACAGCTTCGACAAGTGTTGCCACTAGAGGACGCACTCAAACACGAGGTATTTCTCATACATAATACGTAGTTTCACAAACTTCCCAACAATCATAAATTGGAATTAATAAAAAAAATAATAATTTATGTCCTCTTCAAGTCTCATTCTAAATCTTAATGCTATCTTTTTCTTTTTCAGAGAGTGAGATCAGAGCCAGATTGCAGAGTGCCTCACCCTCCACTAGATGTCAGTGTTACTCACGTTCAGTCAAAAGTCTATTATGTTAATTTACTAATTTGAAATTGCATAATATATTATATGTACAGTATTTTCGTTATTTCATCTTTTAAATATATATATACTGATTGTATATATGTTGCATATATGATGTTGTATTAAGTTATTTTTGAAAGATATTGTGAATTTTACAATCCAAAGGTAGTGTGGCCCTGAGTTTCAGAAAGTGATCTATAGTTTGATATATTTAGGGACAGAGCTGGATGATGTGAAGAGATTACTGAAGGGAAGTCGCTCCGGGAGCATCAGTCCACCTCGCTCTCCCACCAACACTCTACCTATCCCCAAAAAACGCAGTGTGGACACCCGTCATGACAGCCAGTCAGGTAACACACACTCACAAGCACAGAGATGCCTGTGATACACAGCACAGCCAGTCCTTCAGTACTAATATATGTCTTTCAGGTTGTGACGGCACAGTCCTGGATGCAGGATTCAGCGGATATTACACCAACCCAAACAATCTCAGTTACACCACACTGCAACAACCATCATCACCCACAGGTTACTGAGACAATGTGTTTGTGTGCCTGTATTTCTGTGTGAAAAAAGTCAAAAGGATTAACATACTAAAAAGATAAATGTGAGAGTGAGAGAGTGTAACTGATCATATGTTGTTTTGTTTTAGGTGGCATGCAGAATAATCTGACCCTCAGCTCATCTGCCCTCAGTAGTGGAGGTCTTTACATTCACACTGCACTATACCAAATTTTGATTAACAAGACTCCAGTTTTGAGCTCTGGTTAAACCTTAAAATGCCCAAAGCCTCAAAGAACTGATAAAGTACCTCTCCAATGTTCCCATTAAGAAAATGCTATTTCCAAATGTTCTCCGAATGTGCAAAAATTTTATGAAATGTTTTAAAAACAAACAATAAGGGAACATTCCTTTTTAAATTGTTGGAATGTTACTTTTGAATGTTCTGAAACAAGTAGAAAAAAATAGACAAATGTTCCATGAAAGATGTATAAACAACATTTTTGTGCTAACGTTTTGAGAACGTTATTACAAGGCAATTTTGAACAAGTGCTCTATTAATGTTACTGGAAGAGCGTTTGTTCATAACTTTGAGAGAACGTTAGCAGAACGGTCCATGTTTGCTGATCTTATGCTCATGGCTGCCCTCTGTGTTTCTGTTTTTCTCAGTATATGGGATGCATAATAACCTGTCAACATCTGGTGGTGCGCTCATGGTTAATGGAATCAGTGCTGGCCAAGGTAAGCTCAACCTTGTCTCTATATAAAAACTTTAACACACTGATGCAGTGCATGCAAATAACTACAGTAAGAGATTGATTATGTCTGTTTGTACTTCCAGTTTATGGGGCACAGAAGAATCTTGGCAGCGCTGGATTGGCCACCACTGTTACTAGTAAAAATAATTTGATTTAAATATGTGTAAGATTAAAACATTGCAATATTACCAAATGAAAATTTGTTCTTTTTTTTGTGTCACATTCACAGCTGTTCCCAGCAGCCCTATCACCGCTGATGATGTGTTTGTGAAAGATGGCAAGTTTATTGCGATTGGAAAAGAAAATGTAGCAGCTAAGAAAGAGACTGAGCGACTGATCATGTCCAAAAACATTGGCAAACAGTTCATCACTTCTACCACCAGTGCTGGAGCAGGTAGACAGCAGAGACTAGATATATATATATATTTTTTTTGTAGCTTAATGTACAGTTGAAATAATAATTTAATTAGTAGAAAACTGTACTGGGTAAAACAGTTAAATACTGTATACAATACAGTTGGAATTTTTTTTTAAAGAAATTAATCCTTATAATAATGTGTCTTGATCAGCAAATCAGACAATGTTTTACTCTGAAGGATCATGTGACACTGAAGACTTATTTTAAATTGTAATAATAATATTACTGTATTTTTTAATCAAATAAATGCAGCCTTTGTAAGCAAGAGACTTCATTTAAACACATTAAACATCTTACCCACCCCAAATGTTTGAACAATAATTGTTAGTACATTATGATTAGTGTATGATGTTTATTTTACATATTATTTTTTAATATCACTTAATTTTTTTTTAGTAGAAATGTATTTGTGACTGTACATTTTTTTTTAATATAACAGATTCTGAAGATTCACTTAAGAGGGAGAAAAAGATGATCTCCAGCACTACTGAATCCACAATGACTGGTACATTCAGATGAAGTCACTTACTGTATATTATCTAATTAATAATAAAATCGTGCCTTAAATTACATGCAATAAGACCATCATTTATGTGCTTTTAGCTTCCAGAGCCTCAACAAAAGACAAGGCAACCTATGCAGGTAAATGTCCTAAAGAACTGCAAATATTACAAAAAATTGCTCAAAACTGTCACACTCATCAGTTCATTCAGCAGTGATGGCCTGTTGGATCTGGTTTTTGATCATAGCCTCATATTATAATGTTGCAACAGAGATCCGTAAAGATGAGTCTGACGGTGCAGGACTAGGATTCTGTTCCTGCTGCTCATGGTGGAAGTGGCTTCTGGCATTGATTTTAGGTCTTCTCCTTCTACTGGGACTCCTCTGTGGTCTCATCGCACTGGGTACATTATGTCTCATGATATTATTTTAGACCAACTGATATAGCTTGTACTTCAAAACGAACATTTCTCTGTCTAGGTGAGGAAGTCCGGAAGCTGAAGGCTCGTGTGGACGCTATTGATGGTGGAGAAAGCGCAGTCTCTGCTCGAACCAGTCGTTTCTCCGCCTCCTCTGCTGTCAACATCATTGATCCACTGGAGTCTTCATACGCTGAGCGCATCCCTGGCGTCCGTGCCGATAACTCTATAAACCTGGGTTCAGCGTCTGCTGCACAAGACCCTGTGGTTCTGCAGAGGACCATCCAACAGATCCTCAGATCCGAACTTCAGTCAGACACCGTCAGAGGTGTTTGCCATATATTCATGCTAAACATGTGATAGCTTTACCCAATCAGTTATCTAAACATGTATACATTTTTATGATTTCATTATAGCTTCACTGGCAACTTCACTTAAGGGTGAGAGAGGAGAGCCTGGGCCTAAAGGTAACACTTACAGATAAATACATTCAATAGATAAACCTGGAGAAATACAGAGTGAAAATGCATTTTTACTCATAAATACACTTTACTGATACTCATGTCATTCTAGGTGACCAAGGACCTCCTGGAGTGAAAGGTATTCATAAAAATATCACACCAAGTTGTCAGATTCACAAATATGTGAGATTAACAAAAAAACATGCATAATATTGCAACAGTATCACATAATATCACAAATATATTATAATATCATAACTGTATTAGAATTATATCCCAAAGATCACAATGTCACACATTATCACAACAGTGTCACATATCACGAATCTATCACAATCATGTTGCATCACAACCACATCACAAATATATCACAATAACATCACAAATGTATCACAATTATATCACAAATGTATCACAATTATATCACAAATGTATTACAATTATATCACAATGTCACTCATTAGTGCAACAGTATCACATATATTACAATATCACAAATGGATCACAGTTATATCACAAATAAATCATAATATCATAAATGTATTAGACTTATTACAAATATCACAATGTCACACATTATCACAAGTGTCACATAATATCACAAAGTATCACAAATATATCACAATAATGTCACATCACAACAGCATCACATAATATCACAAATATATCACAATATCACAGCAATATCACAAATGTATTAGTTATATCTCAAATGTATCACAAAATTACAAATGTATCACAAATATATCATAATGTCACACGTTTTACAATTATATCGTGACAATGTCACGTCACAAGTGTCACATAATTAAATCACAGTTATATCACAAATCTATCACAAAAATATCACATCACAACAGTATCATAATATCACAAAGAATCACAAATATATCACAATGTCACAACACAACAGCATCACAAATATCACATATCATAAATATATCACAAATATCACAAATGTGTAGTTATAAATATATCACAGTATTACAAATGTATCACAATTTCACAGTATCACACAACTGTCACATAATATCATAAATATATCACAATAATGGCACAGTATTACAACATTATAATATCAGAAATGTATCACAAATATATCACAATAATGCCACATCACAAATATCACAGCCATATCACACATGTATCAGTTATATCACAAATATATCAGATATATATATATATATATATATATATGAAATATTATGAAAATGTTACAATAATATTACTAATAATTTTACAGGTGATACAGGGTTTCCTGGAATTCCAGGTAATTCTTTTTTATATCACAAAACATAACAATGCACTCACTGTATACTGTACACATACCTACATATATGAATAAAGAATATAGATGTGATATGTACTTATAAGAAAAGCCTAAATTAATAAACTGAATTAATGAAGGGCATCTTTTTAGGTCCTCCTGGTCTCATTGGTCACCCTGGACAGGAAGGTCCTCGAGGACCCAAAGGAAGTGCAGGTATGAGGCAGAGACACTGGACTTCTACCAGTTGATTGTTTCCATTACAGTTTTAAGACTGATTTTCTGATGCTGACATGTGACAAAGATGATTCAGGCCTAAAACATTTGCTTGTGTGAATTATTCACAGGTGAATCAGGAAATGACGGTTTACCTGGACCAAGGGGTCGAGAAGGGCCAGCGGGTCCCAGAGGAGAACCGGGACCCCCAGGATTTGGAGAGAAAGGAGAGAAAGGTAATACCATTTTCATGATTATTGCTACTGTTTTGTTATAAATGTTTATACAGAAGCCCTTTAATAAGATTAAAAAGTGACATGCTAATTGCTCTATGTTTGCTCCTCAGGTTCATCCGGCGATGTTGGTGCACCTGGGCTAGCAGGACCACCAGGCCCTGTGGGACCCAAAGGTAAGATCATCTGCTCATAGACAAAGAGAAAAACAAGCAGAGAAACAGTATGTAAAAATTACTCTGGTAGCAGACAAAATAGATACATAGGACCTAAGTTTTTTTTTTAAGATGGACCTAAATTTTGGGGGATAAAACATGTTTTGTCGCTGCAGGTGATGCAGGTGCACAAGGCATACCAGGCCTTCAAGGAGCTCCTGGACCCCAAGGCTTCCGTGGAGATTCTGGTGATCCTGGACCCAAGGGTAAATGTACCTTTTCTGAACATTTTCCCTTTTGAGAATTTCATGTGAACTATTTTTCTAATCATTTTTTATATTTTTAGGTGACAAAGGACCTGCTGGGCCACCTGGGGTCAAAGGTCAGTAGAAGCCAGAGATACATAGGGTATTGCAGTAAAGCTGTTTTTCATGTACACAAGTTTTTATGCTGATGATTATGATTACATTGTTTTTATTACTAAATAAGGCGATCAGGGAGAGCGAGGACCACGTGGTGCCACTGGTGAGTTATCTTACTTACAACTATATATGTGACCCTGGACCACAAAATCAGTCTTAAGTCGCTGGGGTATATTTGTATCAATAGCCAAAAATACATTGTATGGGTCAAAATTATTGATTTTTCTTTTATGGCAAAAATCATTAGGATTTTAAGTAAAGATCATGTTCCATGAAGATATTTTGTAAATTTCCTACCGTAAATATATCAAAACTTAATTTCTGGATTAGTAATATGCATTGCTAAGAACTTCATTTGGACAACTTTAAAGGAGATTTTCTCAATATTTTGATTTTTTTGCACCCTCAGATTCCAGATTTTCAAATAGTTGTATCTCGGCCAAATATTGTCATATCATAACAAACCATACATCAATGGAAAGCTTATTTATTCAGCTTTCAGATGATGTATAAATCTCAATTTTGAAAAATTGACCCTTATGACTGGTTTTGTGGTCCAGGGTCACATATATATATTAATCAAAACTCATTGCTGTATGAAGTCATTGTGTCATTTATTTTCAACATCACAAAATATAATATTTTTTTTCCAGGTGAGCCAGGTCAGGTCGGACCAGCAGGGCCTCCTGGTGAGAAAGGTCTTAAAGGATCAGCAGGTAGGTTTCATCACAGAAATAAAACCTGAGTAAAAGAAAGCCTGTATCACATGTAAAATCAATGCAATATAGCCTCGTCTGAATTTTATAAGACATATGCACTACCTTTCAAATAAGTTCAAGTTAATACTTCTATTCAGCAAGGATGCATTAAACATTACAAAAAGTGTGTATTTTAAATATATGTTGAAAAAATGTATCAGGGTTTCCACAAAAATACTAAGCAGCACAACTGTTTTCAACATTTATAATGATTTGTATTTTTGATCAAACAAATGCATCCTTGATGAGCATATAAGAGTCTTTTCAAACACATTAAAAAAAAAATCTTACCTACCCCAAACTTTTGGATGATAGTGTATACAATTTTTAAACATGGATTTAAAAAAGGACTGTATGTGCTGTATCATATATATAATATATCATATCATATATTTTATTTTTCAAAGGTGCTCCTGGGCCAGATGGTATTAAAGGAATTCGAGGTAATTTTAAATCTAAGCCTTGGGAAAATATTAGTCTGTGTCTTTCTTTTTAAGCATGCATTCTGTAAATTTCTCCTTCATTTAAATTCAAGGAGATCAAGGTCCGATTGGTTTGCCTGGAGCTCGGGGACCCTCAGGGCCTCCTGGAGATGCAGGAATACCAGGTATAAATGAAAAGAACTCACACTAAGAATTCGCACCATGAATAAAAAGATCATTTGTGCTTTTCATGCTTTTTAAACATAATTGTTAATAATGCAAACCATGTAAAGAAAGTGTTTTTCTACACAGGTACACCAGGACTCCAAGGACCACCAGGTTTGAGTTCACTTGTTCTCAACTGCATATGAAACAAAATACATATAGCTTTTTTGTGAAATTGCAGACACAGGTTAACCGTCACTATTTTATTTTATTTTATTTTATTACATTACATTACATTACATTACATTACATTACATTACATTACATTACATTACTATAGGTTTGCCAGGTATTCCGGGCCAGCCAGGAGCTAAAGGTATTATTTATTTATTTTTTAATTTCAATTCAATTCTACTTAATACCATAGCATTATGACTGGAGTGTATATTAGGTAGAAGTGGTACGATGTGTGTATATATATATATATATATATATATATAGAAATACACTTTGTCTTACCACATTATACATGATGTTGTCTCTTTAGGTGAGCCCGGTGAGCCCGGAAGAGTCATTTCTGCAGGTGAGGAAACACAAATGTGACCATGGACCACAAAACCAATCATTAGGGACAATTTTTTGAAATTGAGATTAATACATAACATGAAATCTAAATAAATAAGCTTTCCATTAATGTATGGTTCATTAGGATAGGACAATATTTGGTTGAGATACAACTATTTGAAAATCTGGAATCTGAGGGTACAAAACAATCTAAATATTGAGAAAATCACTCTTAAAGTTGTCCAAATTAAGTCCTTAGCAATGCATATTACTAATCAAAAATCAAGTTTTGATATGTTTATGGTGGGAAATTTACAAAACATTTTCATGGAACATGATCTTTACTTAATATCCTAATGATTTTTGGCATAAAAAAAATTATAATTTTGACCCATACAGTGTATTGTTGGCCATTGCTTCAAATATACCCGTATACACTCCTTGCAGGTGCTAATACTAACACCGTGGGTGTACCTGGACCACCTGGATCTCCTGGAGCTCCAGGTCCGGCCGGACCACCTGGACTATCAGGTGTTATGAAGTTCATCATGGATTATTTTAAATGCATTTAATATGAAATGAAAAGAATCAGTTAAACAGTAGTATGTTCATGTTAATATTGCTAACATTTTCTTTTTCTTTTGAACCTCAGGTCCTATTGGTCCTGCTGGTCTTCCTGGTTCACCTGGTAAGAGGATTTTTTTCCTATAAAACAAAAAGAGTGAAATCATAAAGATTTAGTTTCCTGACATTTAAATCTCTATAGGTTCAAAGGGAGATAAAGGAGACAAAGGAGAAGATGGGAAGCCTGGAGTCTCTGAGAGTGCAGGGAGTGAGTGTTTTCTCTTAAAATGGACATTATAAATGCTTTTATATCATTAATTCACATTTAAACTGAATTGAACAGAGAAAGCTGCTTCTGAACCTGGTCCTCCTGGCCCACCTGGTCCACCAGGACCAACCGGACTGCCTGGGAATGATGGAAAACCAGGTACACAGTTCCAGAATTTAGTTCAGTCTGACTTCATTATCTCCAAATGGCATTTCTGTATTGTTACGGTATTCATTTTTTATTTCGTTTTTTCCACAGGTATTGGTCAACCTGGTCCTCCTGGTGAAAAAGGTGAACCGGGAAGCTTTGTACCCACTTCAGGTATACTTTAATTTACTGTACGTACTGAAAATCATGGTATGAAAGTGATCTGACTGTGGGTGACTTTGTGATCAATCAGGAACCTTCTTTGCTGGACCCCCTGGTCCTCCTGGACCAAAGGGATCACAAGGTATTTCCAAAACACATTACATTTTTTTATTTCCTGGAGACATGTAGAGCCTGTGAATTTTAATGTTTAATGTCTTCTGTTCAGGTGATATTGGCCCTCAAGGTTACCCTGGTAAGACCATCACATTCAATCACACATACAGTATATAATAATCATTCTGACATTTTCGGATTACATGCAAACTTCTCTTTGATCTTTCTTTACTCAAGGCCAGCCTGGATTACCTGGAGAACCTGGAATCGGTTAGTGATTCAAATTCATATAATAAAAAATATATACATTATACACTATTTTACAGTAGCTGACTTGAAAGTATACATTATTTTACCCTGAATCCAGGTATTCCAGGACAGCCAGGGTCACCAGGACCACGTGGAGAACAAGGTCCTGAGGGTCCACCAGGACCACAGGGACCTCAAGGACCAATGGGTCCCATGGGGCCAGAAGGTCCAAAAGGTACAATGGAAAAAACTAAAACTTTTTACAAAAAAAACCCCCCTAATAAATGGAGTTAGCGTTTTCTACATCTGTGCATTTTAATTACACCTTTTTATTATTTAAACAAAGGTGATGCTGGAGTCCCAGGGGCCCCTGGCATTCCGGGATATTCCTCCGGTAGGCAAACAGGTCTATTGATCCAGTAGCTGCAGTGACATGAACCATATACTATTTCTTTAGTGAAAGAGAGAGTTTCAATTTATTATTTTTATAAGGTGGAGGATCCAGAAGCGCTCCAGGTCCTCCAGGTCCACCTGGACCCCCAGGGCCTCCTGGAGCACCCGGTTCATCGGGTGGTGGCTCACCTGATGTTGTTCAACAGATTTCAGACTACCTCAGAGGTATGTTTAAAAGGAAATTAAGCACTTTTATGCACCCTAGCAACTCCCTTAAAACCACACAGTACATCTTAAAGGGACAGTTCACTCAAAAATGAATATTTTATCATCATTTACTCACCTTAATGTCATTCCAAACATGTGTCTTTCTTTCTTTTGTGAAACATACTGTAAAAGAAGATATTTTAAAGAATGTTGGTGAGCAAACAGTTTCAGTTCCCATTGACTTCCATTGTATTTTTGCCCATCCAATGGAAGTCAATCTTAACCGAAACATTTTAGTAACCAACATTCTTCAAAATAGCTTCTTTTATGGTCATACAGGTTTAGAAAGACATGAGGCTGAGTAAATGACAACAAAATTTTCTTTTTCACTGTCCCTTTAAGAACTGCATAGCAGCTGCCCACAACATGCTAGCATTGGGGCAGCAAACACTGAAAAAAAAAAAAAGCTTTTTCAGTGAACTTAAATTAAGGAAAACTTTTCCATGCAATTAGTTCAGGTCCACACAACAGGACTAAAACACGTTCACTTAAACAAATAATGTTAAGTGGGTTCAACAAAATGTTATTTGTTTAATTGAACTTGATTTAGTCTTGTTGTATGGACCTGAAATAATTGCGTTTTTTTTTTGTTTTTTTGTTTTTTTTGGTGTATTTTAGCTAAAACACATGTTAGTATGTTAATGATAATAATATTTATGGTAGTAATATATACCATAAGAAATGAGCAAAAAAGTCTAGTTTTAGAATTGGTATGTGCTAAAGCCAATTATGAGATTAGTTATTGCTCATTGAGTGGATCATCAAGTCAGTGAAGCCGCCAGCACCCTAAGCAGCGCTACACTTCTGCACAGTCACCATTACATGTAAAATAACTCTAACAAGTAATTTTCTTTAATTAAAAACATCAGTGACCATTTTTTCAACATGCTTCCCTCTTAATGCGATCCCATGCAAAGCATGCTGGGAACTACACATCCACTCTTCGGTTAGTTGTGTCAACAAAAACGATTCCAATAATTCAAACACAAAATGATAAAGTTCATTTAAATTTTACAAATTTAAATGGACTGAACATAATGTAAATAAGTTGCATAGAAAATGTTCAAAAATGTAGTTGTTTCTGCTCATTTTAACCAAGTAATTTGAACAAGCATTAAAACTGTTTTTTTTTTGAGTGAATGTTGAGTGGACAAGCATCTTTTAGAAGTTTTAGTTCCATTTGGTGCTACTAGAAAAGACGCCTTTAACTGGTTATAGAGATAAATGGGTAAATAAGCTCCGTGTCTGTAATATTTCATGTTCTCTGTAGGTGAACCCATCAGAGAATACCTGACCGGACCTCCAGGCCCTCCTGGACCACCAGGACCTCCCGGATCAGGCTCTGAAGATTCTCTGGCTAACCGTGTTATTGAATACCTTCAAAGTGAGTGTGAAATGGGTGCTCATTATTGTGGCATTTTATAAACAAATATAACTTTCAACTAATGTGCTTCATAAAACATTTGGTGCATCCACACATTCTTTGGTAATATATAGGAGATGAGGTGAGGCAGTACCTGATTGGTCCTCCAGGGCCCCCAGGACCCCCAGGTGTGCCAGGTGGATATGGCTTTAACACTCAGGAAGTTGCTGGACGGGTGTTAAGTCTGATAAACGGTAGGACCTGGGTCATATGGTCTAGATACAATTCCTGTAACATACAACTGTTTGGGGTCAATATGATTTTTTTAATGTTTTTGAAAGAAGCCTTTTATGCTCACCAAGACTGTATTTATTTGATCAAAAAATACAGTAAAAAGTAATATTGTGAAATATTATTACAATTTAAAATAACTGTTTTGTATTTAAATATACTTTAAAATGCAATTTATTCATGTGATGCAAAGCTGAATTTTCAGCATCATTACTCCAGTCTTCAGTGTCACATGATCCTTCAGAAATCATTCTAATGTGCTGATTTGTGCTCAAGAAACAGTGGTCTATATGAAACTGTTAAGATTTAAAGTTTATTTAAAGTTTGTTAATAGCAAGACTGAAACTTTCAGGATGTGGGGGACCAAATGTAATTAAGAATTGACCATTGCAAAAAAAACACATCTGTTAACCACTGATGTTACTAGGTTAATTTTATACAGGAACAGCTTATATTAAAATGATTTGATATCCCTTTTGTATGTTGTTGAAGATGCTGGTTTCAGAGGTCTGCCAGGACCTCCTGGTCCCCCAGGACCTCAAGGACCACCAGGAAGCGCCGGAGGAATAGTGTCTTATGCCGCTAATGAAAACCAACAGCAAATCCGCGCAAAGCCTCAGGAGTATATCAAAAGTAAGAAGAGTATTTTGCTAACTGTATTTCATCTTAAGTCTTCATTGGTGATTTGTTTATCGGATGAGATGAACTGAGCTGAATAATTACATTACAGTCTTCTATAGAGCTGCTTTAGAGCTGTATCAGATTCATTTCATAATTGATGCATTTTGCAACATCGACACTGTTACTGAACTGAAGTGAATCAATATTGAACAGACTTCCCTGGATAACGACACCATTGTTTCCTGTAGCACTGCTTTTCGTTGAATTCAACTTGTTTTGTAACTGTACATAGTTATTGAATTGAACTGAATCAACAGTGATTTGAGCTGAATAATGACACTAGTATTATTACTTTTTAGAGCTGCTTAAAAAGCAGAATTTGAATTTGTCTCATCTTTGATGTTTGCATGGTTGATTCTGCTATTTTCCTGTTTGATACTGTGAAGCTGCTTTGAAAAGATCTGTATTGTACAAAGTGGCATATAAATAAATGTGACTTGACTTTTGCAGGGCACCCAAGCTCTGATGAGAATTTGGATTACGCAGCCATCGCTAAACAGGTTTCAGATTACATTAAGTGTAAGTTATGCTACATGTGACAGTCATTTAAATGGCCTTGAAAAGAACAAGATATGGGCAGAAAAAGATGTAGGAATTCTTGGTTGAGTCTTGTATGTGTGCATTTTTCCACAGCTCATGGCCTTTTACAAGGCCAGGATGGTTTGACAGCGATTCCAGGTCCACCAGGTCCACGAGGTCCAGTAGGACCCACTGGAGTCCCTGGACGTAGTGGACTCCCTGGACCCCCTGGACGTAGTGGACCCCTTGGACTCCCTGGACCTCCAGGAGTCAGTCTAGAATTTTCTTCCTCCAATATGACAACTATCATGGACTACATCAGAGGCAAGATGAAACTTGTTCCAAAAAAAAAAAAAAAAAAACTTATTTACTATTCATGATCTTAATTACAATTGATTGTTTCTACAGAAAACCATATGATTGGACCACCGGGTATACTAGGGCAGAAAGGGGAGCCGGGATATCCTGGACCACCAGGACAGAAAGGTACATATCACATGCCCATATGATGTTCATGTCAGGGTCAGCAAAGCAAGTAAAGTTTTAAGTTTATTATTTTAAGTTTTATTTGAGTTTATATTGTTTTATATTCAGATAATAAACATTTCATATCTTTTACAAAAAACATGAGCTTTTTTTTTAGAAAAACCGTGTTAAAATGTATCAAATATGATACATTAGTCAACATTGTATTATGTTTTGATCCTTCACAATAAAAACTACAGAGCTTTGATCATACAACTAAGCATTTAAAATAATCAGTGTTGGGGAGAGTTACTTTTAAAAGTAATGCGTTACAATATTGCGTTACTCCCTAAAAAAGTAACCAATTACGTTACTTAGCTACTTTTTATGGAAAGTAATGCGTTACGTTACTTTTGCGTTACTTTTTAAATATGAGCAGGGCTTGATTGTTTTTAATACAAGAAGTTCTAATTATAGCAAATGTAAAAGCCCTTTCTCACCAAAAAGTGTAATGAATAAACCTCAGGCCGAAGGAAAAGTAAATTCACGTCTGTAAAGTAGAACGCAGGAGAAGAAGGTTCAACACTCTTCAGCAATAAAAAAAAATGAAGCACTATTGTTAGTTTATCTAAAGCCATTTTTGATTATTAGTATGATTGAACTGGATCATCAAAGGTCAACAGCAAAGACATTGGTTAATAAAATGGGATTAGATACATTTGTGTTGTTTAACATTTAATTATTGCAGGTTTGCGTCATATTCTGAGTTTGCATTTCACTGTTTTAATTCATTTTGATGAATACTAAATCTGTTTTTTGTGAGTGGGATGAATTAATGCACATTAACATTTAGTTTAGAACTACAGTAACAGCATGTTCACACAGCACACTGTCAGTCAATAAATGGGAAAAAAGTAACTGGCGTTACTTTTTTGAAAAAGTAACTCAGATATTTTCTTGTAAATTAAAAAGTAATGTGTTATTTTACTAGTTACTTGAAAAAAGTAATATTACGTAACTCGCGTTACCCCAACACTGAAAATAATAGATACATAGAGTGACAACTGATAGACTATGTATATGCATTTAATGAAATATAAGTAGTCGGCTATAAAGATCTCACTTATTTACATTACAAGCTATCTGAATTTCATCATACTTTTTGTCCGTATAAACATCAGCAACAGCATAACTGTTCAAATCTCATGTACCTTGTTTCGACTTGTAATTTTACTTTTCTACAATCCAGGTGACAGAGGATTCTCAGGTCCAGTAGGTCAACCAGGCTTCCCAGGCAACCCAGGAATGAGAGGACAAAAGGGAGAGAAGGGTTTGTATCAGTTTACAAAATACATGAATGATCATAACGTTTTTTTTGTTTTTTTCTTCACAATAATGTCATAACAAACCTTATTTCCCTACAGGTGAAGCTTCATATGTCACTCGCAGGAGGAGGAGGAGCACAGTCATTTAGCTAGTGTGCCTTAAGCAGCTAATGCTTTAAAAATGACATGTACATATTTAGTCTTTTCTTACTTTAGATCAGTTTATTACAAAAAAGCTAAATATATTCACATTGAATTAACAAGCATTACATGATAAAATTCACCTTTATGATGCCAGTTTTAAAGAAAAAATATTTTTGCAAATGTATTTTTCCTGACTGGTTTTCTTGCATGAATACAGAATGGGATTTAACATATAATCTGGGGATGTGCTTTATATTCTGTTTTTTCTCATTTGTGCTGTTAAAATGCTTTCATTAGACTCAAAAGTGGCTTGACTTTTAAATTGAGAATAAAGATTGATTTTTTTTTTTTGTAAAGTCGTGGCTTACAAGATACTTACAGTAATGTTCATAGACAGAGAACCTTGAATAGAGAAACCCAGATGACTGAACTATTCACCACAAAAGTTTTAATTGCAGCAGCTTCCTATAATCACAATGATTTGATCTTTGACACAAACACAGTACATACAACTGTTATGCTACTAACTTCACCTCACGAGTTGAAAATGCTTAAAAAAAAAAAAAAATCTCAAAGTCAAATGCAAACAGGCATCATGAATGAACTGAGTGAGTGACTACCCGCAGAGATTAATTTATCAGAAGGTGCACAGCACTCTCTGTACAGTCAAATACATGCAGCAATGCTCTCAGGTGATCATAATGACAAGAACTTTGTTTTAAATGTTGTTTTGTTCAGTTTTTACAGACTACGGCACAAATGTAAATGCAGTAAACACATTTCAAACTGTATGTTGAGAATTGAGATGAAAGGAAATCTATTGCTAAAAAAATGTGCTACAATATACAAGAAAAAAAAAAGAACACCTGACTGATTAAATTACATCGGTATACAGGACAAATCATCCTCTACAATTATACTGAAAGTACACTAATGTACTGTAGAGATGTCTGAGCGAACTAAAACGCATGTAATCGAAAAACCATTTGGTGTTTTTTTGGAGAATAAGTTGTATGGACAATATGCAGAGTTTTCTTGCTTTGAAGTTCACAGAAATAATTGAAAGTTGAGATGATTTAATTCGGCTACATGTTCACATTGCATAGCAGTGCAAGCACAAATGCACTTTAAACCACAGTGATGTCAGGATATTTGCATACAGTGGCTGATATGCTAAAACACCTCAAAGAAATGAATATGGCTGCTACTACAAATCCTATAGATCCATATTATGATAAACAAAGCTCAAAAAAGTTATGTGAGAAAAGTCAGTCAAATATATTTAAATAACCGAGAAATGATGTCCTTAATGAAAAGGTATTTACCTCAAAATAATGTGCCTTTAAACTTCATTAGTATTGTCATCAAAAATTTAAGAACATTTTATTACCATTCAGATTTTTGATTCTGATTGATTTAGATAGTTTAGTGCAAGCAAATTAGCCTGAAGCTGAACAGTCATTTCATGTACGCAGATTTAATCCTAAGAAATAATAAATGAGATCAATTTAGTGGCATATAGAATCACATTATCTTTCATAAACCATTGCTGAAATGTTTAGGGAAACCACACTGAAAATCCACTTTTAAAGCTTAAATTAAAAAACAAAAAGCACAAACTTCTCTGTATATTACTGGAACAATGAAGTCCAATGAAGAACATCAGCGATCAGAGAGAACAAGGCAGCCGAGGTTCAGTCACAATGCAGTTTAGCATCTCTGTGCGTTAAAACCCAGTGGAGTGGACACTCGGGACGGGGTAGAACTTTGAGATCCGGCTCTGGGTGGAGGGGTTAAGGCATGCAGACTCCCCGCTCATTTTGAAGAACATTTCCTGTTCCTGTAGCTTACGGGCGAACTCGTCCTCAAGGGCCTGCATGCAGAGGTGTCATGTTCTTAGTAAATGCACTAATTAAACCTTTTTAACAACACTGAAATGTTGAATGGTAAAGGTGCACTCGGTTATGTTTTGTTGGATTTAAGGTCATTGCACACCGAGTCCGAAATTTTCGCACGTTAAAAAATAAATACGACCTCACATTGTGTCAATCACGTTTACACACTGCCTCCGAAACTTTCGTCCGTCATAAAAAAAATTTGAATCGGGCTCGTTTTTCTGCGTTTTCGCATCTGTAGCAAGTATTTTGATAGGGAAGGATGACGGAATACGAAAAAAAAAACAATGCATACGAAAATTTCGGACTCAGTGTGCAAGGACCTTTATACTGACACCTAGTGGTATGGATGAAGCATTACATAAAATCTTTTCATAGTCCATCATTATAGATTCATTCTGTGTGAAAAAAGTCTTGTAAATAGGGTGTCTACAAAGACAATGAAATTTATAATAATTCAACCATTCAGAACTGTGACTAGGGTTCAGTACTAGTGTTAATAACAGTAAGTGGTACCTTCTTGCGGGGTCTGAGTTTCTCTCTCCAGTCCTTGAGCTCTGCGCTGTGCTCCTCATCCAGCTCCTTCAGCTTCTGTGTCTCATGCTCAATCAACAGATGGCACTTTTCATTCTAAAACACACAGAGGACACTATTACTTTTGTTTTTATGACAAAGTAACTGTTTTCTAAAAACAATGTACTGTGTCTCTCCTACGGTTTGCTCAAGTGTGTACCTGCAGCTGCTGTAGTTCTCTGACGTTGGCCTCACACTGCGTCTGCAGGTCTCTCATCTGAGCCTCATGTTTCTGTTGTTGATGGTGACGCTCGTTCTTTTGTCTCTTCTCCTCCTGTGCTGCAAACTGTTCATTGGCCACACAAATATACAATGTTTACTACACAAACACAAACATACTGACTACAAGAAGAAAATATTCTGTGCAATAAGTTTAAATATTTAGAGATGCACTATATATAATATTATAATGAATATATAATATTATGGACCAATATTAGATATTTCAGTTGGTAACCAGCAATACTGGATATATAATAGTGATATCAGCTCATCTTGCAATATTGACTAATTTATTTATTATCTACGGATACCAATTAATTAAAATCTCTAACAGCATCCGATAACATATGGCACAGATATATTGTGCCAATATTACAAATTTTAATTAATCGGTACCCATTGACTGCATATATATCAGCCAATATTGGGTATTTAATTGAGCATGTTTATTTCCCTTATAGCATAAAAAATGAAACTGGCCAATTATTATTGGCAAAAACAGTGCAGAATTCTGCAGAAACAACAATTAACTTTTCATGTTCATGAATGGTAGAGCTAATTATACTATTAAAGGAATAGGTCACCCTAAAATCTGGCCAAAATATGAATAATACAAAATCCAAAATAACAGCTCCTCTAATGAAAAAAGCCCATCAAAATCCACTGACATGTTTGTTTAAAACTGTTTTGGATAGTTTTCGCTTGTAAACGGTGCTTGATCTGTGCATATTTCTCTCCTGATTCAGACAAGGTGAGTTTTTAACTGAAGAAAGCAATATTATTGATAAAGTACTTGTATTTTAGGCTTGAATTTTAAAAAGTCATAATGATGGATATGTTTCTTATAAACATGCAGCTTTTCGCTTCCCAAGACTTTAATTGATGGGCTGGAGTTGTGTGGGTTACTTGTGGATTACTGTAGTGTTTTTAATCAGCTGTTTGGACTCTCATTCTGACGGCACCCATTCACTGCAGAGGATCTATTGGTGAACAAGTGATGCTAAATTTCTCAAAATCTGTTCTGATGAAGAAACAAACTCTTCTACATCTCGGATGGCTTGAGGGTGAGTACATTTTCAGCGCATTTGAATTTTTGGGTGAACTATTCCTTTAATCCTTCAGTCTGAACCCGATATGACCTCTGACCTGTTTGACCTTCTCACGTTCCAGTTCCGGCGTGACCCCTGTGGTCGTGATGCGCAGACTCTTTTTGAACATGGCCATGCGGGTCTTTGCATCACTGCGCTGGATCTTAGGCAGTCTGGTCCTCTCCTGCGTCTGTTTGTTCTTCATCTCCTCTACCAGACGCTGGTTATACCTATGCATCTGCTCCATTTCCTATACAGAAACACATTTAGAGTGAAAACAAATTCATGCCAATAGCTGCCAGAAGAGCATATATAAGACTGATCTGGGAAGTAACCTTCTCGTGTCTTTTAAGCAGCTGGTGTCGCTGCATGAAGTACTGGTCTTTCAACTGCTGTTTGTGCAACTGGTGTTTTTCCTGTAGGTGGCGCTCTTCCAGCTCCCACATAGCGGCTTCTCGGGCTGCAAGAATCAGAAAGAACCGATTTTAGGCATCAAAACATAACACAATATGAAAAATGGGTATTCCTTTGAACAGTAGTTTATATTTTCTCTCTAACACCCAGGAAAAAATATTTGAATAAATACAAAAGGCCGACGCCCAAAATACATCAAAGTCAACAAAAAACTGGTTTAGTCAAAGTTTGCATAGAGAGGTGTGTAAAACAAATGTGCAACTCTGAACAAACAAATGCTATTTTAGTTCTATATATCACCTTCTGGACATCAGACAACACAAGAGGCTTTGGGCATCTGAGATTTCAAGTAGGAATTACATTCGACTTTGTTTGAAATTCAGTAGGAGCCTCTAAAAACTGAGGAGGCCATATGGAGCAGATAACAGCAGGATCAGATCAGACCAGACCAGACTGCTAAAGGCCACATGACAAGCATTAGAGAACTGTAATGCTACTGCTCACCACACAAACAACCGACTAGTTTGTGAATAGTCTGAACTGCTAATGCTGCAGAAACTGTAATGAAGAGTTGGGAAGAATGGGAAGGAGACTTGTGCAAATACTGACCTCTCAGGAGCTGCTGCTTGTTGTTGAGACAGTCTCTCTCAATAGTGGCCAGCTCGTGTTTGTGCTGCTGAATGATCTTCTTCAGAGCGCTGTCCAGATCCTGCTGCTGCTTCTGAAGAAACTCCTGCTCCTATAAACACACACATACATAACTTCAAAATCGGGAAAAAAACAACAGAAGACATTCATTTTGGAAGGACAGGGCGCATTTTGGGAAGAAACAGAGAACTAAAGCAAAAGAGAAAAACTTAAGTGAACTATTTTAGTCTTTAGTTTTGGACCAATGTCTCTTGACTTTAACTGTTAATCACTATTCATTCCTCTAAACAGGCCTATATTTAAAATAAAAGCTGCTTTGTCATAAAAAAAAATCTTGATGAATATGGAGCTCATAAATGAGAAGGAAAAAAAAAAAATTCAGGCCCAAACTGTGGAAAAAAATTGCAATTTGGTGCTAATGTTGGTACTTTTATGTCCAAAAATGACATTAAAAGCCCTGAAATTATTAAAAGAATGAAACTGCTTTAACCATATGAGCTAACACTGTTAATATTTCTTAAGTAGACAGTTAAAAAGAAAATAACGGAAAGCAGAGTTCATGTTTCAAGGCACACAGTTATCAGACACACTGCTGGGCGGCGCTGGAGAGACTGTCGTCACATGAGCAACGTCCTGTGAGCTATCGTCAGTTAAGACACACATAACAGATTCATACTTAAACTGTATGAACATATGCATCTAAATACATTTGAACCAACTAAAACACACCAACACACAAAAGTTGAAGTTGAAACAATTCGCCTCATTGTGCTCGTGTAACATGCACCACATAATCAGAAGTGCCACATTCTTTAAATATACTAGAAATTCTTAGTGTGTCGTGCAAACAAACAACACAGCAATCACGAAAAAACCCAGATCTGAAAGAAAGCATTCACTACACAAACTAAAAACGGCCAAAATGTGCCTCATCTAGAAAAACCAAGTAGTGGAAAACCTCAGGAAAGATGTTTTTGGATGTTACCTCCTCACAAGGAGTTTGTATTAGATCCTCCCTAATATGTTTCAGGATGATCGCATGTTTGGGTGAGAGCTCCTGCACTCCCCGTAAAAATGTCAGAAAGAGAAGATAAAGAAGATTTGGGTGGATTTTACAGGGTGAAGCTCAGGCAATGTGAATTTTATTTAGTTGAGGACACATCAGAAGCAATCTGGGAGATGAGTTCACAAACATATTCAAATCAACAACAGGATGCATCTTCTGAAAAGCGGGGAAAAACATCCTGAACTCTTCCATACCTCTTTCTTGCGGTTCTTGAGCGTGCTCTGAAACTTGGAAAGCTCTTTGTCCTGCTCAGCTTTGATGCGTTTGGCCTCTTCTCTGAGGCGCTCGGTGTGCTCCTGCTCCAGGCGCTCGATGGTATGTTTCTGCTGCCGCTCCATATTCTCCACCTCCGTATCATACTGACGCTTCTTACTCTGACAAGACAAGAACACAGAAATAATAAAGCAGATCTACAAGTATTGCCCCTACAGGGCCCCTCAAAATACTGAGACATATAGAAATATGTAGGTAGAAGACACAGAAGATATGGAGAAATCGGTTCCAGGTAATGTAGCTTAAAATACTGACCTTCCCTTAATAATCAGACACAGATTACGCATCCTAAAGATAATGACACTGCTGAGCATGTGACGTAACTCGGTAAGGTTCTTGCCAGGGTTTCTGGGTTTGGTGTCACCACTAGTCTCAGGAGTGCAAACAATGTTTATGCTTCTAACTAAGGCTATTAGTGTAATAAACACCTGAAAATCACATCAATAGAATATCTTGACAGGCTTTGGTTTCTTATGTGGCAACAGCGCACGGTTTCAAGGTGCCATCTTAAGAGTGATCCCAGTGAATAGTTGTTTGATTGTACTTGTTTTGATATGATCCAGTTCCAGCAATAAAACAGTGATTCAGATCTAAATGTCTTTGTTTATTTATGCTCACCGTGACTTCCTGTTCGAAGCGTTTGTAGATCTGCTCTCTCTGCTGCTGGAGTTTGTTGCTGAGCTGCTGTTGGGCTCTTTGCTCCTCTTTCTGCAGAAGTCTCAGTTCCCTCAGCTCCTGACGCCTGACACGCAAACATTTTACACTCATTTAACAATAAAAAAAAATAAAGCTTCTTTATTTGCATCTATCATTCCATGAAGTACCACGGAATCTTTCCATTCCATAGAAAGTTCTTTATAAGTGGAATAAGATTCTTTCGATTTTTAAAATGTTAAAATGGTTCTTTTAAAAACTGAAGCATTTTTTGGGGAAAGATTTCCTTTTGGAACCTTTATTTTTAAGAACGCACAGTATTTAAATTACCTTTATATGACATTTTTAGCTTTTTATGCAATCAAAACTGGAGAGTTTTGTTTTGTGTTTTTTTTGGAAATGGCACCATCCAGTCTAACAGGATGCTCATCCAGTCAGGAACAGGAAGTATCACTCAGCTTATTTTCCTTTTAGCACATCTGGTGTTGGAATATGAGGCTTTTATCTGTAAACCGCACTAATAAACTTTTTTGTGTCGCTTTGTAGTTATTCTGTCCTGCCACGAAAGACGATTGAACACTTCAAGGAACACTCCACTTTTTTTGAAAATAGGCTCATTTTCTAACTCCTTTAGAGTTAAACAGTTGAGTTTTACCATTTTTGAATCCATTCAGACAATCTCCGTGTCTGGCGGTAGCACTTTTAGCGTAGCTTAGCATAGATCATTGAATCGGATTAGACCATTAGCATCTCGCTCAAAAATGACCAAAGAGTTTTGATAATTTTCCTATTTAAAACTTGACTCTTCTGTAGTTACATCGTGTACTAAGACTGACGGAAAATGAAAAGTTGCGATTTTCTAGGCCGATATGGCTAGGAACTATACTCTCATTCCGGCGTAATAATCAAGGAACTTTGCTGCCGTACCATGGGTGCAGCAGGCGCAATGATATTACACAGCGCCTGAAAGTAGTCCCCAGCTTGGTAACTAGTTATGATATAGCTGGGGACTATCGTAATATCACTGTGCCTGCTATTTTCAAAAAAAGTGGAGTGTTCCTTTAAGGCCACTAGCAGTCTGTGTGCATTTACCAAAACAGGTGATGTTGAAACAAGCAAAAGAGGCAGAAGATTTTACCATAAAATTTCTACCACAACATGAAACAGGCAGAGCTAAAGTCATTACCAATGAATGCAAATATGATGTAAACATGAAGCAAACATGCAAATCATCTCAGAGCATTTAAGCAGCTGATGTCTCACCGGAGGAATCTCATCTCCTCGCTTTTGGTGTCATTGTCTGTGATGATCTTGGACGTTGTTACGCTGACTTCCACACCATCCACGATGAACTTGCGAGTCTTTTTCAGAGTCTTTTTCTGCCTCTTGTTGTACTAGAACACATTGAATATTATTTATTTGAAAATGTAGAAATAAAAAAAATTTTCCAGATATTTTTCAGCCTTTTAATGATAACACAATATTCATGATACTTTTATATAAGTGGTGTAAATGTGCTTTATTATTTTTTGCCAAACAGCCACTGCAGCCTAAAGTTTCAAAAAAATTTTAAATGTTTAACTTGGAACCCAGTAACAAACAAATAATTGGCAGGTCGTTTTTAACAAAATTTCCACAAAATTAATTCACAATATATTTTTTGCAATTTACATTCAGCCTTTAGGTATAAAAAGCTTCCATTTTACAACTTAAACTCAGTTAATAAATAAATAAATAAAGCCTGAAAAAAATATTAAAAAGGTTTAAAATGTAAAAACATACTGCCATTAAAAAATAAAATTATATAAATTAAATAAAACTATTTTGTTTTTATTTTCATCAAATTTTCAATTCACTATACATTTTTTTCAATTTATTATATTTGTAATATTTAAATAAATGAAAAAGGCCACACTGGGAACATTTCTGAGTGACAACAAGAGCAAATCATTTAATCAGAGTTTGAACTGATTCAATGAAAAAGAATCAAACCAGGTGTAACAACACTAAAATTTAAATCAGACGCTCCCCTGAAACCTTTAATTCTTGCTAGATCACAAAACTAGTGTAATGGCAGAAGGTGTTTCTCACCTGCTGAGAGACGGTTCCTGGCTCCTTGGATTTGCTAATAAAGCTGGAGATGGATAAGTTTAGGTCTATGCTGCTGTTGTCAGCTGAAGAACTGATCCCAGAGTCGGAGTCCTCCTTCTTCACATACCTGGGCTTCACTGGGCTTTGTTTCTCCACCAATTCAGGTTTCTCCTTTTCCTTAACGCGCTCTTCTTCTTTCAGTGGAGATGTTGGAATAGGATCATCAGGCACAGCTTGTTTAACGGGTTCTGTTGGTGTCTCCAATGAAGAAATGTCTGATGTAGACACTTCCTTTATGAGTTCACCATTGCCCACCACCTCCTTTTCCTCTTCCAGTTTCTCTCCATCAGGTTTGGCTCTTTGCTCCTCTGTTTGGACTACTGTATCAGTAGGAGTCTCTGGTTCTACTGGCTTCTCTTCAGCTTTAGGTTCTTGAGATTCCTTTGGAGATACTTCCACAGCTTGTTCCTTAGATTCAGGTTCTGCTACATCCTCAATGTGGTTCTCACTCACGTTCTGAGGTTTTTCTTCCTTCTTTATTCCAGTTTTACCATTATCATCTGGCAGTTTGGGTGTAGCGACCTCCTCGATCTTCTCAGGAACAGACTCCAAGGTGGATGGCGACTGTGGAAGCTTCTCGTCTTCAGAGCTTCCAACGCTAGCGTCAGATGGTGCGCGTTTATGTCCAGGAAGCAGCTGAAGGGAAATATCATTTTAAACATGTTAGCACAATACTGAAGGAGGAAAAAAATAAACATGCTGCTATGTAATAAATGCAAAGGGTACATTCTACAGGCCAACGGTACGCTGAATATTCCTCCCTTAGTATCTTTCTCTGAAAAGTGTTCTAAATTTGTTATCGGTTCCTATAATCTCTAACCAGGTTTCCTTCATGATCTTCTTCCTCCTCTTCCTCCTTCAGGTCCTCTATCTCCTCTGTGACCTCCGCCTTGGCCTCAGCGATGAGTTCCCGCAGGGGTCGGCTGTCAGTCACACTACTCACAAACGGGTGCTGCACAGATGAAGGAAATTAAAATTAAAATTACACATGCAAATATTAACAAGATAGTAATAATCTGAACATCCAGGAAAAGTCGGATTACTCTGTTCCAGATAAATTCTTTGAAGCTAGCATCGTCCAACATATTTTTAATGTACAAGTTTTAATATCATCTGATATTATTGACAATTTTCAGAAAATAATAAATAAATAATAATAAAAAAATATAAAAACACATATACATATTTTATACATATATACATACATACACACACACACACACACACACATATGCTCAAAATGCATATTAATTTTTCATATTGTACAATACAGTTTTGTACATTTTACTGTACAAAATTGAATTGTGCAATATGAAAAATGAATATGCATTTTGAGATTTGCAAAAGATTTAATTTAACAGTACTACTAAAATATTAAAGTTTCCAAAGATCTTGAGAAACAAATTCAGTCAAATGAGCGAAATATAAAAAATTTAAAAAACAAGAAAATATATTTTACATGAATCAACCTTCATCTCAAATTATTTTGAAGCCTGTTGGAACTGGTGGCCAAGTACAAACAAATAAACAAACAAACAAACAAACAAACAGTGCCATTAAATTATTCGTGTTTTTAAAAATGAACTTTGACAGCCAAATCTAAATGCAAAAATAAGTAAAATGAGGCTCCACGATTAAACCAATATGCTAAGGTGGACAAGAACCACGCCTAGTATGATAACCGATATGATAACGATACACTGCGCATCACTATTCTGCATTACGAAAATAAGGCCTAATTTAGGACCATAAAGATTTATTGCATTGTCATAAGATAAGCCAAACAAGAAATGCCTGAAACTCAAGCGTTCAACAGACAAGAGGAAAACGAGCACAACAAAATCAATCTCCCATGAGGTCCCAGTCTCCATTTCTTACCTTTCTTGGCTTTGAGACCTGCTGCAGACAGTCAATAGCTGGTCTGAGAATGTGCAGCTTCTTTGATATGATCACCTTAATTGGAGGAAAACTCGAGTTCTGTATTTTCAACCCCATTCAGCCTCTAACTGCAGCGTTTACTGCTTCTAAGTGAGCGTGTGTGTATATGCTCGCCGTCAGCGCTAGGCTGGCCTACTTAAAGCCTCGGAAAGAAAATCTCCTTTGCTGACGTCAGTTCTTAGGATGAAGGCTGGTGCAGAAAGTGCCTGACACAGACAAACTTATAAATGAATAGCTGCTGATTCATGTGGCAAGAAAGGCCACCTAGAGCAGCAGGTGGACGAGCAGCAGACCAGGGTGATGGTAAACAAGGGGCTTTTACGCTGAGAGGCTGCTGCTATTCTGACTCAGGTTAGGTCAAGTTTGTGAGGATGTGGTTTTAGATTATAAGTCTTGAAATAATGGTGAGACATGTCAATTCACCTGAAGTAGTTGTGCTGTGCTCCACCTGTTGTCCACGTTCTTATCCAGCGCATGTTTCAGGAAGTCATTAAACTCAGGAGACCTGTAGAAGAATGCAGAGAGAAGTAATTAAAATGCTGAAATAAACCAAATGGAAGTACGGGTAAAACAAAAAGAAAATTGAAATTGAAAATTGAAAATAAATAAATGCATAAAATAAATAAAAATTATACTGCATAATCATATTTGTCTACAAAACTAATTTCAGGCATTTAAGCATTTCATTTCTGAGATCATGAGAAATCAGTGTTTCCAATAGTGACTTTCATTGATTGTGTATATACACATGCACATTTACACACACGTATATAAACACAATTTTTAAATTGATATTAAATAATACATACATGCACAATTTTTAAATTAATTTTTATTTACTGTATATTTAATTGCAGAGGCTCACTTGCCCTATTTCTACATTTAGATTATCGTTGCTGTCATTAATAGCTTATATTTAATATTAGCTAATATTTAATATTAATTAAAATGAGGTAAAATACTATGAAACAAGAAAAAAAAAGAATTACATTTTTAAATATATTTAAGACTGAAATAATAAATAATAATACAATTTAATGATAAAAACATCAACAATTTACTTAAATAATAAAATTATTATTATTTTTATTATTTTTCAAATAAAAAACCTTTTTTGAAATACCATTTTGAAGCCTGTTGGCTCAGTAAAATAAAAATGTGGTAACATTTAATTAAAGCCTTTATGCATAATTTCAATCAAAATTAAACTGCATTATAACATTTAAAGGTTTGTTTGTGTGCATCACAAGGCATGATTAATGCATTAAAACTACTTCTATGATGCATCTATAATGCATATTATCTAAAGAATTTCAGTAAAGTGTCAGCAAAAATGTTAATATATATATTAAAAAATACAAATGCAAAAAAAAACAGTAGTCTGGCTCATACAATTCACACAAATCACTTGGTTTTGTACCATTTTGAAGGCCGCTGGAGAGTAGGCGGTTCAGCTTTGGCGATCTTGAGCAGAACTCTCATTGGGTTCATCTCATGGTTGGGCGGTTCGATCTGGGCCAGCTCAATCAGAGTGATTCCTAGAGACCAAATATCAGCCTTATAGTCATACGGCCTGTCCTTAGACGTCTCGCACATCACGACCTCTGGAGCCATCCTGGATAAAAGACAGCGATATCAGTGTGTCAGCAACGTCAATGTGTGTAATTACAAGTAGCTTCATTTTATGACACTCTAACTTGCCAGTAAGGGGTTCCAATGAAGGAGTCTCTTCGCTGGATGGTCTTTGTGTTCTTGGCAGACACTCCAAAGTCCGCTGAAAAACACAGAAAATGTTCTTTTTGGGAAATGTTCTGCCTGAAAAGAGTGCTTGTGCCATCTTTATATAAAATAAACAATGTTTGTCTTGATATCTTGTTGTCTAATGCAATGACATTCAGTAGTTTCACAAACCAGCATCACAGAATAATTTACATCTGGTCACTGATGTAAAGTTTATTTTAGCTGCGGTTTAGTCTGACATGTAAATGACCCTTCTCAGTTCCTCTCTGTATCTTTCTGTGTCTCTCCACTGTGTTATTACATAACTGTGAAATTGCTGATCATCTGAAAGGGCTGAAATCTCCCGCTGCACTAGGTTTTATGTAGCTGATGAGCAACAAAAACTAAAAACACTTCACTGTGAATCTGATAATAAACTTCCTGAGCTGATTAACTAGCTGCACATGCACAGAATCTGTAGCATCCGCCCCTCTAAACGCTCCCTACAACCCTACTCACCCAGTTTGACATCTCCGTCGAGTGAGAGCAGGATGTTTCCAGCCTTCAAGTCTCTGTGGATCACCTTGTTGTCATGCAGATACTGCAGAGCCTCCAGAGTCTGCTTACAAACCACCCTGATCTGCGGCTCCGTCAGAGGCCTTTCCAGCTCTACACACACACACACACACACACGTATGTATGAATGAAGAGGGAAATGCTTACATGCACAAATACACTTATATGAAGATTTAAGATCATTTCCATATACTATTACAATCATATTTTCTGTTTCCTAACATTCAGTTTTGAGTTATGTAAAATTAGCTGCTGATTCTTAAAGGGATAGTTCACCCAAAATTGAAAATTCTGTCAATAATTACTCACCCTCATGTCTTTCCAAACCCGTAAGACCTTCGTTCATCTTCAGAACACGAATTAAGACATTTTTGATGAAATCTGAGAGCTCTCAGACCCTCCATAGACAGCATGGATCCTTACACGATCAACGCACAGAAACGTAGCAAGGAGATCGGTAAAATAGTCCATGTGACATCAAGGGTTCAACCGTAATTTTACGAAGCTACGAGAATACTTTTTGTGCGCAAAGAAAACAATAACAACAATTTATTCAGCAATTCTTCTCCCTGAGTTACCGTCAGTTTATGTTCAGTAGACAGCGCGCATATGCTTAACGTAAATAACGCTGATTACGTTCTGGGGTACTCTCCAAAATGGCGGAAGACGGTAACTCGGAGAGAAGAACTGTTGAATAATTTATGTTATTATTGTTTTCTTTGCGCACAAAAAGTATTCTCGTAACTTCGTAAAATTATGGTTGAACCACTGACGTCACATGGACTATTTTACCGATCTCCTTGCTACGTTTCTGTGCGTTGATCGTGTAAGGATCCATGCTGTTTATGGAGGGTCAGAGAGCTCTCAGATTTCATCAAAAATATCTGAATTTGTGTTCTGAAGATGAACGAAGGTCTTAAAGGTTTGGAACGACACAAGGGTGAGAAATTAATGACAGAATTTTCATTTTTGGGTGAACTGTCCCTTTAAATTTCTCAGATAAGTTGGTTCTTGCAACGAATCATTCCAAAACTCAGGAGTTACCAGTTTGAATCAGTCTGATGAGTAACTGACTCACTGAATCAGTCCAAGCAGTTACTGAATCAACATTTGACTCACTAACTGAACTGAAAGCTAATTTCAGTCAAAATGAAGCAAATTCATTTCAGCTTTCACTGCCATTCAAAAGTTTCGGGTCAGTAAGATTTAATTTTGTTTAAAAGTCTCTTTTGTGCATTTATTTGATCAAAAATACAGTACTATTGATAAATATTACAATTTCAAATTGTTTTCTATTTTAATATATTTTAATAATAATCAAATTTATTTCTGTGATGACAAAGCAAAATTTTCAGAATCATTTCTCCAGTCTTCAGGGGATTTGCTGCTCAAGAAACATTCATTTCACAATATTGCATTATCAAAAGTTGTACTGTTTACATCTATGTGGAAAAAAAAAAATCTTTAGTGAATAGAAAGTTAAAAAACAGCATTTATTTGCAATAGAAATCTTTAGTAACATTATAAAAGTCTTTACTGTCACTTTTGATCAATTGAATACATCCTTGATAAATAAAGTATTCATTTCCAGAAAAAAAATTCTACAAAACAAAACAAATCTATACTGAACCGATTGCTTTAACAGGTCAAGCAACCAGTGTGAATAATCAATGTGCAGTTAAAGTTCAACTTTGCCTTTAAGATTTAAATGTGTTTTTGACTAATGACAAGGAACTGGTTGTTATACGTGACCTTTTCCTGATGCAGTCTTGCATGTTAAATGCTTTGTGTGAACTCACCGAGCATGACAGCATCGATGGCTCCGCCGGCGCAGAACTCTATCAGGATCTGCAGACAGAAACATTGAGAACATAAAACTGGGTCTTTCCTAAAACACAATCACACTGTTTTACAAAAGCATGGGTGCTTACATTACAACAGATTGACTGAGATTAACATACTGTCTTTATTTCCCAACGTTCACCTGGGCACAATAGCAGCATTGTTTTTAGTAGCCAAATCTGTTTATCCTATTGTCATGAACGGACCTACATGCAGCCAGTGGTTTAAAGCACAGACAAGCTGCACTCATTCAGAGAGCCATTGTTCATTCATCTCATTTATTCTTGTGCACATGGGAACAAACAACAACATCTAGAACTCTCACTCAGAGTTTGTGGCAAATCAATGGATGAAACCAGAACTCCAGTTTAACAACATCCAAACCTGGAAACACTAGACCACATTATTACAAAACAATTCACTTCGCAGGGATGTGATTGGTCAACTGCGCTGCATTGCAGGGTCATGATTGGTCACTGAGGCTGCTGAGTCTTGAAGGCTTTTCTTGCTCCTCAATATGGAGAATGACATAACAGGATCGAGCGAGAGAGGCCTGTATGAGCACGAGGAAAGACGAAAGCTTTCTGCACATTAGCGCAGCGCCAGAATTGAGCCCTTTCTGTCCTAATAGGATTAGAACAGGAGAGTTTCCGTGAACAACAGGCGGATGGAGGGGTCACGGCTGGGGTCATCTGAAGAGGTTGGGCAGGTACTGGTAAAGACTGCTCACATAGTCACTACTAAACAACAACAGAGTTACCTGCATCGCAAGTCAGGAGTGGCAACACAAATACTATACATTATATTTTAGGCGAGTTGTGAGATTTAAATGATTCATCGACTGAATCAGTCTAAAAATGTACTACTACACTAAATAACCATGGATTACTTGCTTGCTGACTATTAAGTTATGAGGTTAGAGCTCAAATTTAAAAAAAAAAAAAGTGCAAATGGCTTCAGCTTCAGAAACACATGAAGCTTTAAAACAGTGTTAATGTCTGATCCTCACACTACTGATGCAGCACTCAGAACAGTCAGCGTTATTCATTCTCTTGAGCGCTGTGTCACTGTGGGTGAGATGTTGGTTTAGACTGACGGCAATGAGAACACAATAGCCCACACAGTGCGGTCATTCAGTCTCAGAACTACAATGGCCATACTCAACGCACAAGAAGAGGCTTCCTTTACAACTCTGAAGTATAGGATTCTGTTTACTCCCATTGATCCCAGAGTCTGGATTTCTATTAAGCCTCATATATACCACAAAGAGAGGCCATAATTTGTATGTGGACACTTAAAAATGTCTAAATGCCATTGCAAAACATCAAACCAAGTGGCATCTGAAATTGATGTTATCTAAGATTTTCTACTAATATATAATCACATTTAGAGGGAACTACTTCACACGGAATACTGAACAGATTTATTAATACCGATGTGTTATTTATTCTGCTTAAGCTATAAATGGCTGATCCAGTTTAAACAATCCTTGAATCACAGCTAAATCAAAGTCCTCCTATATATTCAAACGGAAATGGGTGAGGTTAATATATCAGTCCATTTCCTTGTGTACGGCAGGATCAGAGTAAAATATGCACACCTCTCCCAGTACACATTGTTCAGTGCACAATGAGGCAGATGAAGAAAACAGGCACTGACTGAGAGGAGAGGTAAACTAACAATTGAGTACTCATGCCTGTGCTCACTGTGAGAAAATGCTTTGACTTTGATTCGAAAAAGACTTGCTTTTCTGGTAAATCTCATGAAACATTTGAAGACCATGCCCAGGTCATATTCACTTTCAAATCAAACTAAATAACAAACCATATTTTACTTGAAATGGAGCTTAATTTGAAGGCCCTTAAAATGTTTGGCAGTATGACACTGACAATTATGCACTAGAAAAATAATTTAAATTGGATATTATAGGGCTGCAAAATGATTAATCACATTCTAAATAAAAGTTGTGTGTGTACTGTGTATATTTATTATGTATATATAAATACACACATACATGTATATATTAAGGAAAAATGTATAATGTAACAAATGTTAGATTTATATATAAAACATTTATCATTTATATGTAATATAAATTAGATACAAGTATATATATATATATATATATATATATATATATATACACACAAATTTTTTTTTTTAAATATATACATGTGTGTGTGTTTGTATATACATAATAAATATACACAGTACACACACACATAGCATGTGAACATAAACTTTTATTTCGAATGCGATTAATCGTTTTGCAGCCCTAGTATATTACACTACCGTTCAAAAGTTTAGCATCAATAAGATTTTTTGCACACAAATCAAGATAGTATTTTTGTACTGCCATTAATTTATCATGATTTTTTTTTTACTTATGTATTACCGCATTTATGATAATACAGTAAAAATACTTATTATAGCAATATGAATAATCATTGACAATAAATAGGAACTACTCTCCCCAAAATAAAATAAAATAAAATAAAATAATAAAATAAATGTGACCCTGGACCACAAAACCAGACATAAGGGTAAATTTTTCAAAATTGAGCTTTCCATTGATGTATGGTTTGTTAGGATCGGACAATATTTGGCCGAGATACAACAGATATTTGAAAATCTGGAATCTGAGGGTGCAAAAAAATTAAAATACTGAGAAAATTGCCTTTAAAGTTGTCCAAATGAAGTTCTTAGCATTGCATATTACTAATCAAGAATTAAGTTTTGATATATTTAAGGTAGGAAATTTATAAAATATCTTCATGGAACAAGATCTTTACTTAATATCCTAATGATTTTTGGCATAAAAGAAAAATGGATAATTTTGACCCATACAATGTATTTTTGGCTATTGATACAAATATACCCCAGCGACTTAAGACTGGTTTTGTGGTCTAGGGTCACAAATGTTTGGGATCATTACTGTAATTTTAAAATGTTTTTAAATATAACAAAGAAATTCTAATTAATTATATAAAAATGAGTGCATGTTCTTAGTATTTGAACCTCCAAGTTTCTTATGACCATACTGAAGTGAAGCCGGACTGAAATGACCTGAAAGCTGTCTGAGGCCACTTCAACCTTGTTGTAAACTTCCACTGCGCAGGAAGGAAATGGCTCAAGTCAACAAGAAAGCAAGCAGGATTGTCTCCTATTCCTTTGTCCTATGTCTTTTCTTGTATAGAAAACAAGGGTGATGATGATCTAGTCACCATGCAATATGAAGCTATTGCCGTGGAAAACAAAACAAAACAAAACAAAATCTGTGTAATAAGGAAACAAGGAAACAAACTAAATCCACACTCACCCACAGTTTGCTCTCGTAGTAAAACGCGTCAAGCAGCTTGACAATATTGTGATGATCACATGATGCCAAGATGTCGATCTCCACCATGTAGTCCTCCAGCTCATCTTCACTTTTGGTGTCAATCACCTTTGCAGCAGCAAAAATGCCTGTCTGCTTGTTTTGAGCCTGAATAAAAAGAAAATTATATTTCAAGAAAAAGTTTATTTATACATAGCCCTCTAAAATATTAATCATACAAGTAAACCATTTTTAGGGTGTGTACAATATAACATTCAAAAAAAGCAAGACGCAGGCATTTCAATGAATATTTTGTTAGTGATGAGAATGAAAATCTGTATTAATGGAAGTAAATTATGTTTATTTTTATTAGGTTATTGTTTATTATACACCTTCTGATGTTAAACTTCCTGATGAATCAGACATAAATGTTTGAGGAGTGACATACATGTGTAGACTATGTATGATTCAACACATGATCTCTTTTAGTAACTAGCAAAACAAGGAGGAAAAAACTGCTAATTAGACTCATGCAGACAGTCAGCGTGACGCAGTCCACCCTTCAAGAGAAATCCTACTCAGCGTCATTCACAGTAACGAGTCTTTCTGCAGCGTAGAGCAACGAAGGTCACAGAACAACTCGACCCAATATACAGCTTTCACAAACGAGTGGTAATCTAAAGTATTTAGAAGCTAACGTGATTCAGTAGTGAAAAATTAACCAGGTCAAAGTCTGCTGTTTATTGCAGGACGATTGTGAATGAAATGTGCAATGGTTTTTGATTGTATTTTGCCACTATGTGCGATGCAGTTGCTTTTGATATATTTGACATGTTATGAATACAGTTAATTTTTAGAATTCAAACTGTGACAATGTAAAACTTAGAATTAAATTAAAAAATACATATACAATTTGTAATGCAAATACACATTTTTCATAAAATACAAATTAATACAATGACAACAGATAGTAATAGTACTGAAAGTGAGTTAAAATTATTAAAAAAGTCAAGTGTTTCTAATTTAAACAAATATTTAAAAAAAAAAAAAAAAAAAAAAGTGTTACAGTCTAATTTTTAAGGGTACTAAAATGATTATTGCCACAGTCTATAAGACAAGGTTCAAAAGAAATGATTGATTCAGTCAGTTTGGAAGAACTGACTGGTCTGCATAAAACCATAAGTCCTAATCCCAGTTGAACACCTCTGGTGTGACTGTATGCAGACCTTGAGCCAAAACTCATCACCAAACACCAATGACTTGTACATATACGGTGCAGTCATTTAGACACTTCCAAAACTGTTGCAACAGAGATGGAGATACAATTTTTAAATACATGAATTATGTTCCCATCAATTTGTTGCCACAGATTTGGAAGTGCATTTTTCTGTTCTAAAGAAGGGGTGTCCCAATACTTTTGTCTATATATAGTGTATGTACAAGTCATTGGTGTTTGGTGATGAGTTTTTAGCTCAAGGTCTGCGTATTTATCAGTCACACCGGGGTGTTAAACTGAGATTAGGACTTGGTTTTAATGCGGACCAATCCGGGGTTCTCCCCACTGACTGAATCAATAATTTTCTTTTTGACCCTTGTCTTATACACAGGCGCATATCATGTTAGAAATAGAAAAGTCCCTGCGTACAAACTGTTGCTATAATATTAGAAGCACACAATTTCCTAGAATATCATTATATGCTTAAACATTAAGATTTGTACTCATAGAAATTACTAAATTAGTCAAACCTATTCATTAGAAGGGGGCGACCCAATACTTTTGGCAATATAGTGTAGATAGATAGATAGATAGATAGATATCAATAGAGCAATTCCATTATAAGTGCGTTACATGTAGGTAACCCTATATCTATTCATTAGAAAACTATTGGCGTCCAAAAATCACACAAGATAGATATAAACTCTTACAGCAAGAGAAGATTAATCAATATCTTTGTTTTGATTGTACCTTGAACACCTTTCCGAAGGCTCCATCTCCCAGTTCTCCCACAATCTCCCAGATTTCCTCCGGATTTGTGTCCCTGTGCACGTGATCATATTGCTTCTTCTTCTTCTCTGCGCCCAATTTAAAGATTTTTCGGAAATTAAAGAAGGACATAGCCAGATCCCACACGTTTCTTTCTCTGGTCGGTTGACAAAGGGAGATTTCTTTCGATTAATGTCTAAACAGGCGTAAATCAATGCAACTGCTATTGCATTCCCATTGCAATCCAATACTATTCAGTCTCTTGTCTAATCAGGAAATAGTGTTGACATGTTCGTCTTTGCACGTTATAACTGGCGAGCTTGGTGTGTTACACTAGCAGTCATTTAGTGATCAGTACTTCAATGCAATAATGCACAGACAAAGAAAATACTTGATTCTAGCTATTCTTTGCTCTGAGAGCTGAAGTCCAGAAAATCGTATTTTCAAAATAAAAACAAATCATTAAAATGCATGAATCTACTGCGTACAATGGTGTAAAGGCGATCTTGAGATGAATAAATCCTTTCGAGGTAAGTCATGAGGTTGTTGTTGTTCCTCGGAGTTTCATGGATCTGATCCGTAAAAACATCTAACGTTAGTTGTTTCTCTTTCTCTTTAAATAGATTCTGACAAGAGGCTGATAAAATGTTTGTATCTCCGGTACAATCACAGTCCTCACAGATCGAACATCCTCCGGTCTTGGGTTAAAAGCGAAACCGCTCCAAACGCGTGAAAACGCACAATAGTTTTTGTTTGGAGAAACTATGCGCCTCCTGTGCGTGCGCGCGCCCCCTCTAATCTAGCGGATTGGTGTCGCTGTGCGCGTTCACGAGGCGCGGCCATTCTTCGCTGGGGTTCGGTGACGCGCCTGGGCTTTACTGTCGCCTGCCGTCGTGGATGTCACTGACTTCTCAGCGTTAAATTACACGCTAATTAAGAGTTTTAACTCAGAAAGTGCTAGTATGTTTCACAGACAATTACAATGTAACGAGAAGTAACGTTACAAAAGTGGAAAAACTGAACTATTATTTTCTTGGAAAACGTACTCCAATAATTTTTGTTTTGTTTACAGCTTTTTACGTTTTACACTGTGTAATTTATCATTTTGAACACAATTCAGTCATTCTTGAGAAGTGGGACAAAACAGGGTGCAAAATTGAAAAAATAAAACTTTGTACTCATGCAGACAAATGAAACTACATTTATGTATCTTATAGGTACTAAGCTACTGAGCTATGCTTTGATACAACCTCCCAACTTTTCTCTTTTTTTAACAAAATATGCTTTTTACCTTGGACTGTGTGATATAATTTCAACTTTATCTTTAACAGCATTCAAGATGTTTTTAACATTTCAAAACACGCTCTCATGTTAGCAGACAGATTACACTTTCACATGTGACAACAATTCATCAACAAATATAAAATATCATAATGAAATATTATCAAAATATTCATCTGACAGAGTTGACAGATCTGACGGTGGTGACGAAAACCTGAATTTGTAGTGATTTTAACTATCAAATACATTGGATCAATCAATTACTGTATTAAAACAAACACAACAAACAGTGAGTATGTTATTGTTCATAAAGCTTTTATTCAAGAGTCACGTTTAAGTATTTTTGGAACACAAAAGCTGAAGGTGGTGACAAATTTGGCATTTCTTTCACAAAACAAATGGAGTTCATGTAGTAGCCATTTTGTTTTTTCTGTTGATGCTAGATGCTAATGGACCCTGCTTCAGGAGAATAAAATGATCTAAATATTTCAAATAATTTCCTCAGAAATTGGAGGATGGTGTTGACATATCATGGTTGTGACCAGGAAATATTAACATTAGGATTTAAAATATCTAAAACTATAAAACTGACCAGACTCTGTCTGACACTGATGTACTCTGCAGAGGAGGACTATCACGAGGGGGTCCTTTAGAGTGACAGCTGCCCCTGATATTCCCTGATTTTATTACATTTTAATGAATGTCTGACGGTGTTGACAAAAAGTGGGGACACAACTTTGAAACCTTATGAAACATGCATGTGTCACTGAAAAACAACCTTGCTTTGATATGAGACATTATTAAGTGTTGCTTTTGATAAAACAAGGCCTTTTTCATAATTAAAAAAGATTTGTGTCCATGTTATAGCATATGAATGATTGAACCCTTCTCTGTGGACACACTGTTTTAGATGTAGGGAGAAGACAAGTGTCATAGATTTTGCATAATAATGATATAATTAAATTGAAGGGGATAATTGTGTTAAATACATTCTATTATTAATCTCCATAACATTTACAATTGAAAATATTTGTATTTTTTAAACCTGATAGCAGTTACAATTGCTGGACATTTTTTGTCCCACGTCTCAAGAATGACTGAATTATCAGAATACTAATAAAATATGTATAGTTTTAAATATTTACTATGTGTGTTTTTGTTCATACACAATTATATTTATATTTTCCCACAATATGTAACCCTGGACCACAAAACCAGTCATAAAGGTCAACTGTTTAAAAAACAAAAAACAAACAAACAAACAAACAAAAAACCAATACAAATATTATACAACTCTGGTAAATCTGGAATCTGAGGGTGCAAAAAAAAAAACAACTAAATATTGAGAAAATCGCCTTTAAAGCTGTCTAAATGGAGTTCTTAGCAATCCATGTTACTAAACAAAAAATCATTTTTTTTTTTTATATATTTACAGTAGGAAATGTACAAAATATCTTCATGGAACATGATCTTTATTTAATATCCTAATGATTTTTGGCATAAAAGAAAAATCTATCATTTTGACCCATACAATGTATTGTTGGCTATTGCTACAAATATACCTGTGCTACTTAAGACTGGTTTTGTGGTCCAGCCAGGGTCACATATAGTTTTGTTTTGTTTTAGTTTATATTTATTTCACTTGGTTCTGCTTCGTTGCTTCGTCTCAACTTCAAAACTGCTGAACTTGAGCGTTCACAACTTGTAGTCAAGGCAACGGACGCAAACGAAGGGAGATTGAGCTCTGATTGGTCGCCGTCTCTCTGACTCTCTTGACTGACAGTTCAATGCTGTGCTGTGATTGGTCAATGTTGATGTTTATCCCTCCGGGTAAAGAGCTTTAACGTGTTGAGATTTACTTCAACACACTCGTTTTCATTTCCCAGAACCACTACAAGAGGTAACGCAAGCTAACTTACACAAACAATGCTTTGTCTTCTGCGTTGTCTTTCATGAAAGCAGAATGTATTTGCAGTTTTTAATCAATGCGAGGTTTAAATTTACAGGGATTTCGTTTGAATGATTTTATGTGCCAGTGTAATAGATATATATTGGTGTCAGTGCAAAGCACAGTACTTTTAGTGGATGTTGTGGCTTGCAACAATTATCAGTTATCATTAAAATGTTAAAATACAATATAATGTTGTACGTTATGTTCTTAAAAAGGAATTCAAGTATAAGTGTTGCACGGGACGCATTTTCAGTAACGTGCAAACGTAGTATCTCAGTTACCATGACAACCTGTCGGCGTTGTGGTTTAATTTTATACATTTTGCTTGAGAAAACTTGTTTTCAGTGAGTCGAATCAAAAAGTTTCGGTATAAACATGTCGTGATGCTTTATTGAAATGTATAGCTGTCAATACCCATCAAAATGTTTATTTTTATTGTGAATTAAGTGACTTTACAAAATAAATGTGTTCATACATAGACCCAAACTAGAGCACAAACTAATGACTGCTAAAACATTTAGTCAGCTGAGCACAGGATGCTCCAAAGATGCCATTTTTACTTTGTTTCATTGAAGTTTTAATTTTATTAGATTGTAGTAACACAGTGGATCCAACAGGTGGCACCAGAAACCTTCAAAACTGGATCAGAAAGCCTGAACTTTGTGAACAGCTTTAGGTGAGCTGTAAGCCAGAAATGACACAATAATGTTTTAGTCTCCAAATGTACCTCTCCTCACATTTTCCTTACATTTACTTGAACAGTTTTAGATTATTTCTCTATTTCTCAATATTCTGATCCAGCTGACGAGGCCGAGGCACTGAGAAGGATGCTGAGGGCTCGTCGCTCTACCAGCCCCGTCAAGGGGGCATCTACCCAGCGCAGTCCCACCAGACACTCACCTGTTAAAGTATTACTAAGCCATCGCTGCAGTCATATCAGTGAGTTTCTAGTTTCTTTTCATTCTGCTAATCCTTTTTTATGTCTCTCATTTTAAAGGGTGGCACGTACGATTCAGAACTAATGAGGGTGTTACGAGAAAGAGATGAACTACAAAACATGTTGGAGAAACACGAGCGGCACCTCTCAGAGATCCAGGCCAATGTTAAAGTGCTCACAGCTGAACGGGACAAGACCAGAATGCACTACCAGCAGGTAGACAGTGCCTAACCTCCCAGAATTCTTTAGGATGTTGTGTTCGTTTTGGGATGACACACATAGAATAAAACAAAGAGATCCACATGAGTATTGACTGTTTGAATATGACTGATATTTAACCTGCAGTTTCTTGTTACTGAGGTACAGACAATATAAGATTTTACAACATAATTTTTTAATGATTAAAATATTATAATGTAACACAATATATTTTTTAACCACACACATCAAATTTGTTTTGATCAAATTTTTAAGTATATGTATATACTGTATTTTATATAAATACATAATATAAATATTAGTAGTATTATTTGCTAGATAACATTTGTAGCATTTGTTTTGGCTTCACTACAATAACAATATACAGTAAAAACAATTATTTTATTTTATATTAAATAAAATATTAAATTAAGAAAACCAACAATGTATTCATTTAACACAATTTTTTTTTCTTTTGCGTCAAATTTTGCATCCTTTTGGTCAAAAGTTTATATTTATATATTTTATTAGTAGAATTATTTGCCAGATTCTGTTTTATTCATTACAATAACAGTATGCAGTAAAAACAATTCTTCAATTTTATATTAATTAAAAATATAAATTAAAACAATATAGCCTATATATTTATTAGTAGTATTATTTGCCAGATAATATTTTAATAAATTATTTTGGCTTGATTAAAATAACAGTATACAGTAAAACAATGATTTAATTTAATATAAATAAAAATATGTAATTAATAAAACAACATTAATTTAATATTTTAGCATTTTTTAGTACATGCATCACATTTGCATCAACAAATTATTATATATTTGGATATTTTATATAAATATTAATTATTTAATTTTGGAAACACAACATATTTTCACACTTTATTTTTTTATATTTTTATTACACCGAAGAAAAGCACTGACCAGTATATTCCCAGTATTTCACTAAACAATGTGGCCTCAGATGTGCCCTGACTCCCCCTGCAGGCTCAAGAGGAGATAGCAGCTCTACGGCGGGAGGTCATGATGTCAAAGGCCGCACGAGGGCCCAAGAGCAGTGTGACCGCACAGAGCATCCTAAAACGAGTGGAGGCCGAGCGGGACGAGGCCACAGCAGACCTCCACCACATGACCACAGAGAGAGACAGCCTGAGAGAGAGACTCAAGGTACGAGAAACAGCCTGATCTCAAGTACACTAGCTGAACATGTGTGTGCATTGTATTACTTGTATCCATCTTATGAAGATGTTATTTAGGAGTACTAAAGGAAAATCACTTACACACTAGAGTACAGTAATAAATTGAGTCATCTCACTGGGGAGCAGAGCGATAATACCAGGAGAGAGGTGTGCTTTTTTTAGCCTGCTGAGTGTATGTGTGTTCCCTTTGAACTGCACGTCGCCTCAGATCTCTCAGGAGACAGCCATCAGCGAGAGAGCTCACCTGGAGCAGAGGGTGGAGGACCTGCAGGCTGCTGTACTCACAGTAAGAGCTCCGTATTTATAGACTGCCACGGAACAGTGACGACAGCTGTAGATTGAACATAACATGCTTACTATAGTCCGCAGGAAAGCAAAATCACGAATGAGATCTCAGTTATTGCTTTTAGACAACAGTAAGATTAAATCGAGAACAAATGGAGACTTAAGTTTGTAAAACATTTTTAAAATAGTCTGAAAAATCTTATTTTGAAATAGAACAGTTACTGAACATTTAGATAGAATTTTGTAAAAAAATAAAAAAATTTTTTTTTTTGCATGTGCGCTTTTGTTGAATGCTATATTTGACACATCAGGCTTTTACAGAGCTCATTATCCAGGAGGAAAATCACCTCAGGTTTATTCAGAGGCCCAGACTGAGCCAAAATATTTCTAAATTGTATATTTAATATATTTCTCAAAAGCCTGAATACAGACATTTTTAGAATTATTTTAAACAGCCTTGTATATTTATATTTTTTTTATCTAATTCTACCAATAACAAAATACATGTCTGAACTGCTATCCACATTTATTTTTGGTTATTTATACTTTCGGAATATCAACAGTGGTCTCATTTATTTCAATTTTTATTTTTTTATTTATAATGCATTTCAAGAGTCAAAATAGACATACGAGTTGAAACTTAAGTGTATTATGTGCATTATGAAACCTCTGAGCAATACCGTTTTCTTCAAGGCTATCGTACAGTAAATCATGTCAAACAATACCTTAGAATAACTTACTATATTGTATCATACTATACTATACTATACTATAAACTGTAGTTATTTTCATGCACGGTTATTGGTATGGACTAGTGTCATTGTTTTGAGTGTGTCCCAGCTGGAGCAGGAGCGAGGGGAACAGAGAAGCAGGCATGCTCAAATGAGGGAGACCATGATGGGTCTGGAGGAGGAGGTTCAAGTACTTGGGCGAAAACTCAATGCCAGTGAGGAAGAGCTCAGCCGCCTCAGAAATGAGTGCAGCAGCCTCAGGTACACCAGGAATCAAAAACAACAAGATGTGTCCCTGTTTCAGTGCTAAAAGTAGGCTACAGTTTTTTTTTAGTTTGATACTTTTATTATTAATTTCTTTTTGTGTATGTATATACCAGACTGGCAAATAATCAGTTGGAAATCTCTCTGAGTGAGAATCAGCGAAGACTAACCAGCAGGATTGGAGAGCTACAAAACACTCATGAGAGAAATAAAATGCTGGATGAAAAGAACGGTAAGAAAACTAAGGGAAAGGGAAGTGGCCAAGTATGGTGACCCATACTCACAATTTGTGCTCTGCATTTAACCCATCCAAGTGCATGCACACAGTAGTGAACACATACCCAGAGCAGTGGGCAGCCAATGCTGTGGCACCTGGGGAGCAGTTGGGGGTTCAGTGCCTTGCTCAAGGGTCTCACCTCAGTCATGGTATTGAGGGTGGGAAGAGTGCTGGTTATTCACTCCCCCCCAACTACAATCCCTGCTGGACCTGAGACTCGAACCCATGACCTTCGGGTTATAAGTCCAACTCTCTATCCATTAGGCCACGACTGCCCCAGATAATGCGACTGCCCCAGATAAAAACTAGATAATGCAGTTGTTATTTATCTGTTTCATTTAGTAATCAGAAGATGTCTTAGGTGAAATTCTGCAAAGCTATAGGAAGAACAAAAATATACAATACTATTCAAAAGTTTAGGGTCATTAGATTTTTGTAGAGAAATTAATGCTTTTATTCATCAAGGATGCATTAAATTAATCAAAAGAGACTGAAGAAATGCTGTTCTTTTATACGTTCTGTTCATTAAAGAATCCTAAAAGAAATGTGTCTTCAGCAGCAAATCAGCATATTAGTATGATTTCTGAAGGGTCATGTGACACTGAAGACTGGAGTAATGGCTGCTGAAAAGTATTTGATCAAATAAATGCAGCTTTATTGAGTATAAGAGACATCTTTAAAAAACATTAAGAAATCTTTCTGACCCTAAACATTTGAATGGTAGTGTGTCATATGTTTTGATGAATGTTTTAGTGTTTAAAGAATATTTGTATCATTGCATCACATTTCCTTTGTGTGTTTCAGACTCTCTCCTGAGGCAGGTGACTGCTATGCAAGAGGAAGTGAACACTCTGCGGTGTACAGTCTCAGAGCTGGACCAGCATATAGACTCGCTGCGGGAACAACTGGAGAAAAAGGCAGATCTGCTCAGCATAGCAAATGACCAGCTAGATGAGAAGGTACTACCTACATTTACACACTAAAACACATATTTTTTCTTTGTATATTAGATTTGTTTTGTTTTTTTTCTTTCTTTTTTTATAAGGAGAGAACCATTAGGAGCTTAAAACTGAGAACCGAAGATCTTGAGACAACTCTAATGTAAGTTCTCTATTATTTTTTACAGATTAACTGACAGTCATGTCACATGTGTAGTGAATTTGAAGAGTGTGGTGAACAATTCTTTAAAAACTTTAAAGAAACTTCACCAAAGTTCTGTATAAAATACCATTTATTGTATTATTTTCTTTTCCTTACACAGTGTGTTATGTTCACCATCCAGGTATAAGAATAATGCTTATGTTGATGTATCATAATTAGACTATAGTATATAGTCATAGTTGTTCTTGACTCTAGCTCATGGTTATTATTTGTAGTGCATTTCTCCTTTATATACGTGAACGTTCACATGTTTGAGAGCACAAATAGTTGTGCTGCTTAATATTTTTGTGGAAACATGATGCGTTTTTCAGGATTCTTTGAGTAGACGTTCAAAAGAACAGTATTTATTTAGAAAAAAGAAATATTTTATAACATTATACATGTCTTTACTGTCACTTTTGATCAATTTAATGCATCCTTGTTAAATAAAATTCATTTCCTTAATTACTTTTGAATGGTAGTGTAGTTTCCTCTGTGCATTTGTAGTTTTGACTGCTTGAGTGTATGAGTATGCAATAAGACTATTACATCCTAAAATGTAACATGCTGCATTTGAGTGACTGTGAAAATGAGTGGTTTTGATGATGCGACTTCCTGTCCGCAGAACTATGAGGGAGACCATAGCTGGCAGAGAAAGAGAGCTGGATGTTCTGAGGAGGAGGCTGTCTGACTCTGAAAGTGAGATGGGCACAGTGATGAAAGTCAAAGACGCCACATTACAAGAGAACAGTCAGCTGAGGGACGCCCTTGACAAAGCACGTCTGGAAGTTCAGGTACTGTACCAAACCGTTTTATGCAAATTCATTGGAATAAATAAGGTAACAAGACCTCCAACTTTCTTTTCAGACTCTACAGCTCAAGCTGGATGAAGCTAATGAGGAAATAGAAGACTTGCAGAAAAAAGTACAAGTTCACATTGCTGACATCTCACGCACTGAAGATCTGTTGTCTGCTAAGGTGGAGTTATTTAAACAAAAAAGGGTGTTAAAACAGACAACAAGCATGTTCTGTGTAGAGTGTTCATGATTGTTCTTGTTTGTTGCTCTTTAGGAGCGTGAGTGCAGAGAACTGCAAGAGTCTCGAAGGAAAGCGTCTCTTCAGATGGAAAGCTGGGAGGAACAGGCCAGACACGCTGAAACCACTGTCATCGAACTCCGGCTTGAGCTTCACAACTCTAACTTAGAGATACTTCGACTCAAAGAAAGAGCAGACAGCCTGGAGAGCAGCCTGCAACAGGTCACCTGGTCATCATGATGTCTGTGTTGGTTAATATGCAGGAGATTCTAAACTCAACCCAAATGCTCACTACAAGACTGAAGCTCATAAAATTTTTGAAGCCTCATATTGTAGCAAACCCATAGAGTGTGCTCATCGCTTATATTCATCCGACTGGTAGTGTGCACTTGGCTTTAGTTAACTAAGTCTCTTATAAATTGTGGTTTGTTGCTGTGTCCAGGCGCTGAGTGCAGAGCGGAGTTGTACTAGTCAGCTGTCTCAGCTGAACCGAAAGATGATTCACATGGAGGAAGATCTGCGTCAGGCCCAGACTGAGCGCACACAGGTGCAGACTGACCTGGAAAAAACACGGGAGCTCTGTGTCAAACTGGATGCCAGCAAAGAAGCTGTGAGTGCTTAAATTGGTTTATAACAAGTAGATGTTTTTGTATATTACCTACTTGATGCCAGGGCAACAACTGTAAGGATGAAAACACACATTATGCAGGATTAAAACACACATTATTCAGCGCTATAGACTGAAGCTTCTATCCAGCTGAACTTTCCACAGATCTACTAGACCTTGCCTGAATTTTCTTTTCCTGAAATACTAAGCAGAGATATGTATTTTTTTACAGTGTGCTCCTTTTACCTCTGAAATTTTTGCACCACCAACTTAAAATAAACCCTTCAAGCATGACCCATGTAGGACTCAAACCCACAACCCCTAACTCCAGAGTCTGATGCCTTATCCATTAGGCCACTGAACTGCTTGTATGTTTTCTTTTTGTTTTTGTTTTTTTTTGGTAGAAAGACAAAGCATTTTAAAATACAAAAATTTTTATAGACAAACTACCATAGAGGTTTTTGCAGCACCGCAAACATGACCAAGGTAAGATGCAAACCTACAATCCCCAGCTCTAAAGGTAGCATCTGTTAGGCCACTGGGCCTTTTACTTGGGTTATATTCACTATTAAGTGAGTTTGGCTTTTTGCAGAAACACAAAATACATCCTAATTTTTTTTTTTTATTAAAACACAAACAACTGTAATTTGTGCAGCACTTCAAACACAATCTAGGTGGGGCTTGAACCCAAAATCCCAAGCTTCAGAGCTCCGCTTTTTTCATTAAGCCACTGGGCCTCTGGCTTGTTTGATATTCACTATTTATTGAGTCTGGTTATTTGTAGAAACACAAAGTTTTTTTGTAAACATATTGCTATAGAATTTGCAGCTCTTCAAATATGACCCAGATGGGACTTAAACCCACAATCCCCTGCTCCAGAGATTGATACCTTATCTGTTAGGTCCCTGGGTCTCTTGCAAGTTTGTTTGTGTTTTTGTTTTTCATAAAAAAAAAATTTTTTTCATAGAATTTGTTTAGCACTTCAAACATGACCCTGGTGGGACTCGAAGTCACAATCTCCATCTCCGGAAGGTGATGCCATTAGGCCTCTACCAGGTTTTATGTTCGCGCTTAATTGAGATTTCCTTTTTGTAGAAACATAATTTTTTTCAGAACTACAAACGCATTTTTTTCAGAACTACAAACACATCCCAAGATAGGACTCAAACCCACACTCCCCACCTCTGGAGGCTGATGCAATTAATTGAGTTTGGCTTTTTGTAGAAAAATGACGCACATTAGAACTGTTTTAAACAAATTTCCATGGAAATAGTGTAGCACTGCACATATGACCCAGGTGGGACTTGAACCCACAATCCCCAGCTCCGGAGGCTGATGCCTTATCCATTAGGCCACTGGGCCTCTTATTCAGCATACATTCGCTATTAATTGATTTTGGCTTTTTGTAGAAACACAAAATACATTCCAAGTTGTTAGAGCATTTTTTTGAGTAATTGTCATAGAATTTGTGCACCACTTCAAGCGCGACCCAGGTGGGACTCAGACCCACAATCCCCAGCTCTGGAGGCTGATGCTTTAACCATTAGGCCTCTACCATGTTTTATGTTCACTCTTAATTGAGTTTTGGCCTTTTGTAGAAACACAAAGCACTTTTTTTAAACAAGTCACTGTTCAGTTTTTGCAGAACTGCTAAAATGACCCAGGTGGGACTTGAACCCACAATCCCCAGCTCCAGAGGCTGATGCCTTATCTATTAGCCCACTGGGCCTCTTGTTTGAGATACATTCGCTATTAATTGAGTTTGGCTTTTTGTAGAAAACCCATGCACATTAGAACTTTTTTTTTCCCCCCTTTTTAACCAAATTACCATCGATTTTTTTGCAGCACTGGAAACACAACCCAAACGGGACTCACCCACAATCCCGAGCTATCCATTAGACCACTGGGCCTCTTGTGCAACATATTTTAAATAATCTTAGACTTCCTTTTGCTGAACACAAAGCAAATCTGTATTTAATCCCAGATCAGACACTGACATGGTGGTTCTTAATCCTGGTCCTGGGGACCCCCATCCCAGAAACAGAAAATAAGACCCAGGTGGGACTCAACCCACAATCCCCAACTCTGGAGGCCACTGGGGCTTTCGAATGTACCTTTTTGGCTATTCTCAACCTCAAACAAATGCAAAATGGGTTTTGCTGAAAGACTAAGGATAGCTGTAGTTGTTGTTGTAATGTTATGCTTTGAACTCACAATCTCCACCATCAGAGATTAATGTTTAAACTTTTCAGATGCTGCAATGGGAATTCAACCTTTTTTTATTCAAACTAGTTCCTAATTGAGTAACTTTGGCTTTTTTTACTGAAAGATTTAATATATTCTAAAGTGTTCTAGTTTGTTTACAAACTATCATAGAGCACTTGTAGCACTGTAAACACAACCCAGGAGGAACTCTGGGCCTTTTATTGTGGCCAGCCTAAGGCACACCTGTGCAATAATCATGCTGTCTAATCAGCATCTTGATATGCCACACCTGTGAGGTGGATGGATTATCTCGGGAAAGGAGAAGTGCTCACTAACGCAGATTTAGACAGATCTGTAAACAATATTTGAGCGAAATAGGCCTTTTGTGTACATAGAAAAAGTCTTAGATCTTTGATGTTCAGGTCATGAATAATGGGGGCAAAACCAAAATTATTGCGTTTATATTTTTGTTCAGTGCAGATATTTAATTCCTTAAATGTTTTAGGGTTTTATGCATTTAACACTGGTTTTATGCGGAAACCAAATTGCCTTCGAGAAAATGGAATATGGAGAAACTGAACTGAAATGTAAATAAATAACACAAATGTCTATGTGTTTATACTGTACATACAGGTGCAGCGTGAGCTGGAATCATGCCGCTCTGAGATTGAGCTGTTACAGAAGCAGCTGAGCGGTGAACGTCTGTCTGTTCAGACTTTAGAGAGCTTGCTGGTGTCTTCACGAGAAAAGGAGTTACAGAGGCAGCTCACCTCTCAGGAAAGACAGACCGAAATACAAATTCTCAAGGACAAACTCAGCATGGCTGACAGCAAAGTGTGAGTTTAGCACATACACATATGACATTTCATAGAGCACAGCAGCTGTTTTGTCTTTCTTTCTGTCTTTGTCTTCCACTTACCGTCTTCTTCCCTGTCTCTAGGAGTTCTCAGAGTAGGGAAATGGCTCAGCTGAGGACACGATCAACCCAGCTGGAGGCAGATCTTGAGATGACCAAGAGACACCTGGCCACTGAGCGCTTTGAAAGGTGAGATACAAACCTTAAAGGGGTAGTTCAGCCAAAAATGAAAAATCTGTCATTTACTCATCCTCATGTTGTTCCAGTATTGAATATATTTGTTTATATGTGGCTTGAACAATAAAAGCTAAGGATTTGAATGTCCTGTCCGTGTTTATCAGGGAGCGTGCAGTACAGGAGCTGCGCAGGCAAGGCCTCTCAGCTATTTCTCCCGTCCTCTCCTCCACTATGCGTTCCTCATCCCCTTCCCGTCATCGCTCTCTGAGTCCTCACAGATCATGGTCTCCAGAACGCTCTCATCACAGCACACCTGACCCACCGCTCGTGTCACATTACCCTGACAGGTGCGCGCCAGTGGCGGATTTGTCATTCTAGATTTAAATAAGTAGTAAGTGGCCATGCTGCTTGTTTTATTCAGTTTGTTGTTAATTTGTAATATTTTATCTTTTTATTTTTTAACAGGAGTCTGACTTTCAGGGACCTTTATGACTGAGAAGATCTCAATACTCTAATCTTCCATATTTTGCCTGGCGTCATTCATTGATTTCATCTGTTTAAGTCTTTGACAATCAATAGACTCGTATAAGATCTTATAAGATTTACTGTGACATTGGTCATGTATTTCAATAAATCAAATGTTTACTGTGATTTTGACTGTTTTGCTGAAATTGACGTTGACGCACACAGTAATGTTGTAAATAGTTTTGGAGGGGTTTCATGATAATGGCTTTTTATTTCTACAAAAAATGTGATTCTGCTTGATTCATTTTAATAGAATTTTTATTTATTTAGAGTGTAGTTTTTTTTGTATTACCACAAATTGCCAGTCCTCTTGAATAAAAATCTCCATGTTTCTGTGTTGGGATGTGTTTTTCAGTACATTACTCCTAAACTACTTATTTATTGATTTATTTCGTTGTTATTTGGTCGTTGATTTATTAGAATCAATTTCCTTTTTGTGTTTTGATTTTTTGTTTATTCTTGTGATCTGTTTTGTTTTATTTATTTTTCAATTTGCTTGTTCGGATGATGGTAATGGTAATCTTCCTCTTTATAATCGCTCCAGTTAATTGAAAAACATCAATAAATGACAAGCAGAAAAGGAAACTAACCAGCGCAACGCTCATTAGAAGAAACGCACCTGTACGCCTCAGCACGCCACGTGTGTCGTCATCACGTGGGTGTGGCCAATCACGTGCGCTCACTAGTTTCGAGTCTCAGAGCTGCGCGCTTTTGTTGATGATCTAAGCGCAGGTGCGCGCTACTGCATCTTCATTTCGCAGAGGTAAGACAACAATATGATGCTATCTATCTATCTATCTATCTATCTATCTTGTATTACGATATGAGTCAAATTTAGGCACTCTTATAGCCTATTGTAAAAACAACTTTCAAAGGTATTTTAATATTATTCCGATTAAGGTGAAAATTGAGATAAAACATTTGAGAAGATAAAGTTCAACAAAAAGGCCATCCTCAGAAGATAAAAATAATATTTGTCAGGAAATTTTGCAATGAAAGTAGGCTTAGAGATTTTAAAAGTTCCTCTAAGCCTTTGTGAAATAGAGGTTTCGAATGAATAGCTCTTTGTGCATCAGACGCATGTTCACTGTTACTGTTGTCAAGCACTTGTTATGGTGTGTTTAGTTAAACGTGTGCATTAGATGATTATAAGACACATGGTTACTGTACATGGCTTGTGAAGTGCACTTCAACTTTAATGACTGACTTGTAACCTTATAACACTATATATCAGCAACCTACGATGCTATATGTATATACAGTATACTTCACGGCTGTTTATCAAGGCATCATGTTGGGATTGATCTCCTACATTTTGTATTAAAACAGGCGTGGGATGTTTTCTAGGAAGGGAGGTCTGTGTCTAGCTCACATTAAAGTGATTGTAATCCAAAGGTCAGTTCGTTTAAGATGAAAGCAGCGTTTAGGAGGGGTCAGGTATCTTCAAAACACAGTTAATGTTCAAGCAGATTAGTCACTCTCTCTGTTGAAAAGTTAATGTTTGCAGAACAAACTGTCATGAAAGGAAAACAGAGACATATAGAACTTAACGGATAAAAGTGAGTGAATAAATCTTACAGATTTTCATCAATACTAGTACAAGAGTTCAAAAAGTACTGATATAGAGTGTGACCACAACAGCAATACTGTTTGTATTACACCCCATGTCTAATGCCATTCCAGACCCAAAACATACTATTTTGTACTATAATTAGTGCCTTACTATGTTATTTTTGTTAATTTTTATAGGCTGCCAGCTAACAGGAAAGTTCTCAGAACTTTGGCAAACTGTAACATTTGTTCAGGGTTGTCTCTTTAATATAGTCTATTCTCAAAACGTTGTAAAACAAAAATTGTATTTATGCATCGTTTATGGACCTTTTCACTTTCATAACATGATGGAACATTAGCAAAACGTTCTTAGAACATTCTTGTTAGCTGCTGTGTACTTGTTTCAGAACATTCAGAGAACATTCAAAAGTAATGTTTGCATAATTCTAAAATGGAACATTTTCTTAATATTGTCACTAATGTTTGCATAACCAAGAAACTGTTTTTAAAGTGTTTTAAAAATGTCATTTTTTAACATTCTGAAATACTTAATGGGATCATTATCAAAACTTTTGTTAGTTGGTTATATGCTATTATATGTCTCATAGACAAGCTGAAAAAAGCATAACGAAAGTTTGTCAAGGGATTTTAGTGAATGAACTGAATGTAGCACAGGCTGTACAATGTACAAAGATGGGCAGATTGCATTTCATCTGGGTAACATGGTACTTGAATTGACGCATTCATACCTGAAGAAAAGAGAAGGTAGAATCTAAAAGAACGAAGCCAGAGAAAGTGCGCCGGAGTGAGAGAGATGGCATTACTGGAGCAGTCTCAGGGTGTTGGCTTACATTAGGCCAAAACAACCAGTTGCCAGCTATATAATGTTGTCTCCATCTTTGCTTGCTCATAAAGGATTCATTTAGGGTCTTTAGGAGCAGACTGAAAGGTCTATTAAAACCTGTTGACATTCACAAGTTGTGTAAGCTGTTGATTCAGAGCTTATTTTTGGAAAGGTCTTCTGGGAAACTCCTCCGGTGTCACCTACACTGTTTGAACGTAAGCTAACCTGTCTGAGGCTATCAAGATGGAAAGGAAATTATGTCATACAAAACTCTATGTCCTCGTAAATCAAAACTCAAAATGCCTTCATGTGCAATCAGAAATTTCCTTTTTCCCTATTTTGAAGTCGTAATTATGCATTTGTTGTGTTTGAATGGTTTGTTGTCGGAAAGAATAGGAATAATGGAGGATGCCAGATTCATTGCCTATTTCTTTGGGAAATCTAAATCTCTAACCAAAGCGTAGTGAACATTAATCAACAACCAATCGAATTTGAATAAAATGTAGCGCTACATTCGTTGTCAGCCATATAAATGTTGCTATAGACAGTCTGGGTTCAGGAGTTTTGATCAAATAAATGTAGTTTCACAATGTAAAATACATACAAAATGCATCAAACAGTTATTTATAGACATAAATATGCATGACTGTAACAGAAAGCAATGCATGTTGTGGAGAAAATGAATAAAGCTTAATAGTGACTAATAGTTCTCTCCTCTGCCAAGTTTCTGGCCTGTCCAATTTAGAAGCTCAGGTATCAAAATGATCTTTTTCCCAGTTTCCCAGTCAGAAATACATCTTGAGAGCACATTCATGCACAATTTCTGATATTCATAATAATTCCAAACGCATGCAAAAGCAGCATTATCTCAATATAAATGTGTTGAGACTGTGTTGGGACTTTATACACACATCGCAGCACTTTGCTTAGGTTTTAAATCAGTGTCTGTTTTAGTGCACTCTGGGCCACTGGGATATGCAAATACAAAAAAAGCACCTGGCATGCTTAAACCAGCAGTTTTCAATGTCAAGACTGGAACAGGACAACAGCTAATGAACTAAATTACATTTTTAATCACATTTACTTTGGCCAAATCAAGAGTAACTAACTTCAGAGGGGGTGGGATGTCATTGTTTGTTGGCGTGCATCTGAACTGAGAAGAAAATTGATGCCAGCTTTTTAATTAATTTAACATGACATGCCAAAAGTCTGAATAGCAGTCCACAACATCATCCTATTCGCTGGTGATCTGTAGTTGAAAGTGATCCCAGAGATGCTTCGGTGAGTTATTATCTGACAAGCCAGGAGGCCAATTCAGATTTTTTCAAATCAATAAAATAATTTTATTGTAGAAACATCATAGGCACGAGTGTAAAAGTGAGTTACAATCTTGAAACATTGCAGTCACATAGTGACATTATAACAGAATATACATGTGTTGTCTTAAAATATCACTGCAATATAAGTTGTATAGAATATAGTATATATTTACTGTAAACAGGATATTCATAGTACACATTATAACATAAGCATACAGTATACACTGGGTACAAAATGTACAAGTACTTACCAGTGTAATAGTGAAATGGTTTAGGTTTTTGTCTCTAGGAGACATTTGTAGCTTGGTAAAAAGCCATGGCCTAGTTTCAATTCAACCTATTCAAATTCTAAACCACTAAGAATGCTCTCCCTACAATAGGGTTTTCAGATCATTTCTCATTTCAGAAAATGACCTGAATTTTATTTTTTCATGGCAGTTATTAAAGGCAACGATCACTTTAATATTTAGGTGAAAAGCCACCTTTACTGTAATTATTAACTTCTACAGAAGGAAAAAGATGCTTTAGTAAGAGCTTTTACTACAGAGTTTTTAGAGGGACTTTCCCTAAGTTCAAAGAGTTGACCAGGTCAGGAAGGTGTATGCAAATAGACAAAAAAATAATTGAAAGGAATAGTTCACCTAAAAATTCAAACTCTGTCATCATTTACTCACCCTCATGTCAGTCCAAACCTTTATGGGTTTCTTTCTTCTGTGGAAAGCTAAAGGGTAAATTTAGCAGTACATTAAAAGTAAATTGGAATGGATTGTTGTCAAGCTCCAAAAATGACAAAAAAAATCACTATACCTTAAGTAACCAATGAGAAGATCCCAGTCAGTTTTACAACATCTAATTTATTGCCCTCACATCCTGTTACTACGAAACTCTTTGTTCCTACTCTCGCTCTCTTTCTCGTTCCCTAACTCTTTCTGCCATGCTATAATCCCCTCTTAAACGTCATTTGCAGATGGCAGTGATCTAAAACTATCAAGGACTGGAGACCACCACATAAAAAGCCAAAGAAGAAAACAAAGGAAGCTCTCAGACGAGGAAGATCATTCTGCATCAACTTAAAGCTTCTGGTAAGTTTAGAAGTTTCTATTTAATGTTTTTGTTCATTTTCATTTTACAACCAAATCAGGAATGTATGGTAACACTTTAGAACAGGGAACACTTATTCACTATTAACTACGACATTTGCCTCAATAAATTCCTAATTTGCTGCTTATTAATAGTTAGTAAGGTAGTTGTTAAGTTTAGGTATTGGGTAGGGATGTAGAATAAGGTCATGTAGAATAAGGCATTAATATGTGCTTAATTACTACTAATAAATGGCTAATATTCTAGTAATATGCTAATACGCAACTAGTTAAGAGACCCTAAAATAAAGTGTTACCGAATGTATTTCCTTAATCATAAAGTGTGAATCAAAATTGGAAATCTGGGATTCAAAATCTAATTGAAATGTTTTAAAATTCTGAGAAATTTGAAATGAAACATTATGACATATGGACATATTCTGCAAATGGTCTTTAAACAAATGCATTTTTCAAATAAACTTTTTACTTAAATTGTTATATAATAATATAATTATAATATATTATATTATATGATTATAATTATATTATATAATCTAATTTTTAATAAACTGTACAGAAATAAAATAATTCCAAAAAATTTTAAAATGGTAAAAATTGGAGGAATGCAATATGTGACCCTGGAGCACAAAACCAGTCTTAAGTCGCTGGGGTATATTTGTAGCAATAGCCAAAAATACATTGTATGGGTCAAAATTATAGATTTTTTTTAATGCCAAAAATCATTAGGATATTAAGTAAAGATCATGTTCCATGAAGATATTTTGTAAATTTCCTACCATAAATATATTAAAACTTAATTTTTGATTAGTAATATGCATTGCTAAGAACTTCATTTGGACAACTTTAAAGGCAATTTTCTCAGTATTTAGATTTTTTTGCACCCTCAGATTCTAGATTTTCAAATAGTTGTATCTCGGACAAATATTGTCCTATCTTAACAAACCATACATCAATGGAAAGCTTATTTATTCAGATGATGTATAAATCTCAATTTCGAAAAATTGACACTTATGACTGGTTTTGTGGTCCAGGGTCACATATAGAGGCATTTTCACTTGTATTTTAAGACTTCAGACCCCAGTATATACACAACTGCACTATTTTTATGTAAAGAGTAAAAACAGTAATATTGTGAAGTATTATTAAAATTCAAAATAGTTTTCTTCTTGAAAATATTTTTTAAAAATGATGTATTCCTGTGTTAACAAAGCTGAATTTTCAAAAGCCATTACTCAGTAGCCAATACATCCATATTGTTTGCTCTTAATATGTAAAACACATTGATAATTATAAATATGACCTGCAGGAAGATGACTTAGAAACCTGGCCCTTGATGCCCTAACCTTCCTCTACTATTGCATAATATTGATCTTTTGGTTGAACAAGAGTCTATTGTCTAGCATTGTGCTGATTCTAATCCTGACCACTAGTGCGTAACATGAAGGTACAGCACTTTTGTCATCCTCTGCACGCTCAGAGCCACATGGCTTTATGACTATGATATTAGACAGCAAGAACAACAGGGATTATTGGTATTTCTGTCATTAGATTGTTTGGTTAAGGAGCGAGGACAGTAATAGCAGGTGTGTGTGCGTATGCTAATGCTCATGTCATGCACGACCGTGTACATAAAACATTGTTGGAATTGATTGCTTAAGTTTTTTATAGAACCACCTCATTATATGGTTTTAGACATACACACATTGGAGGACACAACAGGATAAAGTTACAGGCATGAAAAAGACAACAAACTGATGTTTGTTTTTATTAGCATTGTTAGCCTCACTATTTATTATACCTCCTACTTGGGATTAGGGTATTCAATTCTATTAAAATTTGGCGTAATAGCACACACCCATAGTAACTAACCATGAACGCTTTAGCAATGTGTTAAAACCACTAAAAATGACTTAACTTCTGCATAGCAATGCTAGCAAACACACAGAGCTACAGTACTTAGCTAGCATGGTTTAGTTGTTTGGTCTAATCTGTGGATGAGATACTGAGAGTGTAATGAACTAAACCGCCAGTAAATGTCAAGTTTGCTGTTCTACAAACACTCTGAAGAATAAATCTGAGAACTGAGGGCATGTGTGTGTGGTTAATGAATTCTTAGAGCTCGGACCAGGGCTCGGTTTCCCAGGTCGCAGGCAGACACAATCTAATATTCACTAAAAATCGCGTCACCCGTGCATCACTAGGCAACTGGTGCCCGAGTGAACTACCTATTCTCTGCTCTTAGAAGTTACTGTATTTGTATTACAAGAGGCCACTGATTATATCACAACACAAAGCCAATAAAAAGACAGGAGACGTTTGCACAATCTGTGGTCTGCAAGTAAGACAAGCCCAACAGGATGAAAGCAGATGCTGTCTTCATGTTTGCCAATATAAAAGAAAAGAGATCAGCACATGACACTGTCTTTTCATCTACGTCATCAATCTTTTAAGCAATAGTTTGGGTAATGTGACATAGTAGCGCATAATACTAGTGGTATACATTTACAACTAGGCTATTCACTAGGCTATACGCTGCCGTTCAAACGTAAGTTTTTAATGTTTTTTTCTAAAGAGTGAAAAAATACTATAGAAATTTATAGCAAATACTGTAGTGTTTTAATTTACTTGAATTAATTTGTTGTGGTAATTCTATAGTTGCTGTGGTAATATAACAACTATAGTAATATAAACAAATTACTTTACCCTAAGTTTTCTACTAAGGGTATATTATACTACAATACATTACAGTTTACTGCAGTAAAAACTAAAGTATACTACAGTATTTATTACAGTTTATCAGTTCACTATAGTTAATACAGTATGCTGTGGCATTCATTAACAAAGTGTTGTAAATACTAATACAGTATAATACACTTTACAATAGTATGGTTCAAAAACACTATAGTATTTACTATAAATTACTATAGTATTTTTTCATGTGGAGTCTCTTATGCTCACCAAGGCTGCATTTATTTGATCAAAAATTCAGAAGGAACAGTAAATATTATGAAATATTATTGCAATTTAAAATAACGGTTTTCTATTTTAATATACTTTAAGATATAATTCACACGATCCTTTAGAAATCATTCTAATATGCTGATTTATTATCAATATTGGAAACAGTTGTGCTGCTTAATATTGTTTTGGAACCTGTGATACGTTTTTCTTTGATTCTTTGATGAATAAAAAGTTATAAAGAACAGAAATGTCTTTACTATCACTTTTTTATCATTATTATTATTATTATTTTATCATTTTTATCATTATTTTTACTTTCTTTTCAAAAAAGAAAGGAAAAAGTACTGACACCAAATTTTTCGAACAGTAGTGTTATGTTATTATAAAATATTTCTGTTTTGAATAAATGCTGCTCTTTATAACATTTTATTTTTTGATAATAATTCAGCATATTAGACTGATTTCTGAAGGATCATGTGACACTAAAGACTGGAGTAATGATGCTAAAAATTCAGCTTTGCATCACAGGAATAAATTATATTTTAAAGTATATTAAATATTAAAATAGAAAAACATTATTTTAAATTGCAATAATACACAATATTATATCAATATTATATTTTTCTGTATGTTTGATCAAATAAATGCAGTCTTGATGAGCATAAGAGACTTCTTTAAAAAAAATTTAGAAGTCTTAGTGATCCCAAACTTATATGGCAGTATATTTATAACTAGCATACTAATTTTAAGAGTAGTAGGATTCTTTTCTGAATTCAGCACTTTTTTCCTTGTAAAGGACCTTTAAACTGAAAACAGGAGCAAATCAGCTCTTTCCTTATAAGGGCATCGCAGAACAATCTAACAAATGCTTAGAACAGGGTTTATCACCTTTGAACACAGGAAATGATGTTCTACAGTGCAAACAGAGTGTATCAGTTAACTGTGATCATGTGATCTTTACTGCTATAAACCAAAGACATTCAGCAGACACTCTTCCACCCTAAGGAGCAAGCTTCTGGATAAAGTCTGGTTTTTAATGCCATTAGTTCAGTCTGCACACTGAGATTTATACATTTCTTTCTTTCTATTTCTAAGTGTCTATTTTGATGAAAGTATGTTATTTTCTAATCTACTGTAGATCAGCAGATAAAAACATGGAATCCAGCTCTGGAGAAATGGACAAAAATGGAGAGGAACTCACAGGTTTGTGAACATTCTATTAGAATACATTCACATGGTTTCTGTTTAAGGGTTTATTCACAAGAAATACTAATGCAATAGGCCACGAGAGATGTGATTTCACTATGATTAAGGTTTTTTTTTTTTAAAAAAAAAAACATGACATTAAGCAACTGTCTGAAACTCTGTTAACTCCTGTGGTTAAATGTAACACAGCAGCCATATACTAAATGAATAATTAATAATACAACTCACAAGTAACAGAAATGCGGTAAATAACATCAGACAGAACCAAATCTGACTGTACTTCACAAACAGACCTTCTATTCAAACCAATCATGCTGATTTCTGGTGTCTTCAACAGGAAGGAAGAAATCACGTTTTAAGCAGCTGAAGACACGTCTCTTTGGGAAACTGAAGAAAAAGGAAAGCGAAGGGCTGATTAAGCAAAGCCAGTCTGCTAGTGACATAACTGCTCCAGAGGGCAGAAGAGAAGGCTATGACTCTGAAGACGAGTTTTCGTAAGTTCGCATCAGTTTAAGTAATAAGCCATGAGGGCATCTAACAAAACAAACCTATCGAATCCGCAGGTTCCCGCAGGGTCTGAGCTCCAGGGCGCTTTCCCACGACAGCATCTTCATTACAGACCAGACCCCGTCCACAGAACCGACCCGGGTTCTTTCACAAGAAAACGTTCATGGCAAAATTAAGGCTTTACAAGTAAGGAAATGTTCTTTGTGAAGAAACCAAAAGCTTGCAAATCTTTTTGTTCGAAAGGCTACAGATTATTTGAGCTACTCTTATTATGCTCCATCAGCTTGCTTTGTAAAACTTTCATTTGAAGGGTTTGTTAAATAGCATGCGGTTTATATTTTGTTTCGGCAGTTGAAACTACAGCAGCAGAACTTACATCTAGGTCCTCCTCCAATGCTGATTCCTGGTAAACGCATAGAGGACTCAGGAACCACATCAGAGGACGATGGTTTACCTTGCAGCCCACCTGAGATGTCCTTTCATGAGCGAGTCATGCATGGAGAAGTTTACAAGGTAAATGAATATCAGAGATATGAGTTTAGGTGAGGTAAAACATGTAGTACATACACTATCTAGTACTTTACCTGTGACATTATCTGAAATTAATTGAATCCGTATGCCATTTTTACTTACAGAAACATCTGAGCTCTCTGAGTTTAGCAGGAACAGGAAGTGAAGAAGAGGAGCAGGTAATATTCAAGTATTTTAATAATAATCATCACATACCACAACATTCAAAACAATCTTTGCAAATTCAACACATTATATGTGACAGTAGCAAATATTGTCTCATCTAGGGTGATCCTTTCCAGCCATCATCAAGACCTCTATCTCCAATCTCCAAACTGTCCCCTCAGCCAATCACCTCTCTCGCCTCAGCCTCGACCATGCCCACTGCAGGAGTTGACTTCAGTAGCCCTGCAGGTTTCATGCCCAGGTTGGATAACTCAGCTGCCCTTCACCGCATGTCAGTCAAACCAAGGAACCAACGAGCCAGTACAAGAGGAAAACGAGTGCCAACGGTAAGACCATGAAGGTTAAAAAATGCATATTGCCTTCACATGAAGCTGTATGTATAATCAGATTTTAAAGAGCATAAAGTAGTTTAAATAAAAGTCATATGACAACATTTACACTGAATGTGTAAATGAAAAAACAAGATCACTCTCATTGTAATTGATGTATGCTGTGTACACTAGAATTGCTTGTTTTCTAATTATTTATGTATAGTTATTTTATTTGCAAATATCATGGGTTAATTTTATCCTGTAACTAAAGTAAAAAAAAAAAAAAAAAAATAACAAAATAAAATAATATAAAACCCTCAAGGTCCCATTTAAAGATTTTATTTTCAAATGGTTTTCTATTATACTGTTGCTGATTTCTGATCTTGTGCTTATAGTCAAGTGGCTCATCGTAGTGTTGTTAAAAAAGTTACAAACTATTAGATGAAAAATGAAAATTAAAATAAGTTTAAGTACTAATCACTAAAACTGATTAAAACATTTATTAAAGCTATAAAACAACTAATAAAAATGACAAAAGCACATAGCAAAATTAAATGAAAATGTAATATTAAAGTTAATTCAAAATATTTAAAAAATGCTGTAATAACATATACACTGAATAAAATTATAAATGCAACACTTTTGTTTTTGCCCCCATTTTTCATGAGCTGAACTCAAAGATCTAAGACTTTTTCTATGTACACAAAAGGCCTATTTCGCTCAAATATTCACAAATCTGTCTAAATCTGTGTTAGTGAGCACTTCTCCTTTGCCGAGATAATCCATCCACCTCACAGGTGTGGCATATCAAGATGCTGATTAGACAGCATGATTATTGCACAGAAAGTTTTAGGCTGGCCACAATAAAAGTCCACTCTAAAATGTGCAGTTTTACTGTATTGGGGGTCCGGTCCGAAAACCAGTCAGTATCTGGTGTGATCACCATTTTCCTCACGCAGTGCAACACATCTTCTTCGCATAGAGTTGATCAGGTTGTCCACTCCTCTTCACTGGCTGTGTGAAGTTGCTGGATATTGGCAGGAACTGGAACATGCTGTCGTATACGCCGATCCAGCGCATCCCAAACATGCTAAATGGGTGACATGTCCGGTGAGTATGCTGGCCATGCAAGAACTGGGATGTTTTCAGCTTCCAGGAATTGTGTACAGATCCTTGCAACATGGGGCCGTGCATTATCATGCTGCAACATGAGGTGATGGTCGTGGATGAATGGCACAACAATGGGCCTCAGGATCTCATCACAGTATCTCTGTGCATTCAAAATGCCATCAATAAAATGCACCTGTGTTCGTTGTCCATAACATACGCCTGCCCATACCATAACCCCACCGCCACCATGGGCCACTCGATCCACAACGTTGACATCAGCAAACCACTCACCCACACGATGCCATACACGCTGTCTGCCATCTGCCCTGTACAGTGAAAACCGGGATTCATCCGTGAAGAGAACACCTCTCCAAAGTGCCAGACGCCATCGAATGTGAGCATTTGCCCACTCAAGTCGGTTACGACGACGAACTGCAGTCAGGTCGAGACCCCGATGAGGACGACGAGCATGCAGATGAGCTTCCCTGAGACGGTTTCTGACAGTTTGTGCAGAAATTCTTTGGTTATGCAAACCGATTGTTGCAGCAGCTGTCCGGGTGGCTGGTCTCAGACGATCTTGGAGGTGAAGATGCTGGATGTGGAGGTCCTGGGCTGGTGTGGTTACACATGGTCTGCGGTTGTGAGGCCGGTTGGATGTACTGCCAAATTCTCTGAAATGCCTTTGGAGACAGCTTATGGTAGAGAAATGAACATTCAATTCACGGGCAACAGCTCTGGTGGACATTCCTGCAGTCAGCATGCCAATTGCATGCTCCCTCAAAACTTGCGACATCTGTGGCATTGTGCTGTGTGATAAAACTGCACATTTTAGAGTGGCCTTTTATTGTGGCCAGCCTAAGGCACACCTGTGCAATAATCATGCTGTATAATCAGCATCTTGATATGCCACACCTGTGAGGTGGATGGATTATCTCGGCAAAGGAGAAGTGCTCACTAACACAGATTTAGACAGATTTGTGAACAATATTTGAGAGAAATAGGCCTTTTGTGTACATAGAAAAAGTCTTAGATCTTTGAGTTCAGCTCATGAAAAATGGGGGGCAAAAACAAAAGTGTTGCGTTTATAATTTTGTTCAGTGTAAATAATACCAGAATAACACTGATCCAAGGGTATTAAATAATGCAATGCTTCTGGTAGACAGCCTGAAAGGCTGGATGTAGAAAGCGCAAGGGGTACAAATGGAGACTACAAAAATCACTTATAGCATCTGCAAAAAGTTACAAATACTTAAGTCACTGCTAATTTGGTCACACCTTATTTTAAGGTCCAATTCTCACTATTTCTCACTATATAAACTAGTTGCTTATTAGCATGTATATTACTAGAGTATTAGCCATTTATTAGTACTAATTAAGCACATATTTATGCCTTATTCTACATGACCTTATTCTACATCCCTAATCCTACCCAATACCTAAACTTAACAGCTACCTTACTGACTATTAATAAGCAGCAAATTAGGACTTTATTGAGGGAAAAGTCGTAGTTAATAGTGAATAAGCATTCCCTATTCTAAAGTGTTACCAATATGTGCTTTATAAGTACTAATAAACAGCCGAAATGCTTGTAATATGCATGCTAGTTAATAGTGAGAATTGGTCCTTAAAATAAAGTGTTACCACTCATTTTAAACTGTTGTTTTAAACATATTTGAACATAGTTTGATCTCTCTTTACCAGGTATCTCTTTCTCCCAGGCATCGTTCAGAAAGCTTCAGTGATTTAGATAATGTTCTGTCTGAAGAAGAAGATGAAACCACGACGTCCACTGAGACAGTGAATCATTACTTGTGCTCATCTCTGAATTTGGAGCTAACAGAGAAACCCACCACTCCAGAACCTACAGAAACAACTCCGGAAAAGTCAGCACAGGACCAGGAGGAGAACCCTAAAAGAACGGAAATCAATTTCCCATCTCTGGGTGTTGAAATCCTAAAGTCAGAAGAGTCTCTTGAAACTGAGAGGAAAGTCACCACAAATCCTCTTTATTTGCAGCCTATGTCCTTTAGCTTGGTCTCCTCAGGTCCACCGTCACCTTCAGGACTTCCAGAATCTCCAGCACCATCAAGAGAAGCAGAGTCATTAAGAGCCCATTCACCTATCCAGACACATGATAGAAACGATATCCAGATTCAGACAAGTGAGAATCATGTGTCTGACACAGATGAAAAGGAAAGCATTCAAGAAGAAGCAACATTTAGACCACATCCTGTACCTCTGCCTCGCTTAAAAAAGCCCAAAATGGAAATAAGAAGCCCTCCGTCTCCAAAAGGAGCTGAGGAGGCCTCGACGAAACCTTGGGAAGCTGAAGTAGAAACTGCACCTAACACTGGATCAGTCCAGTTTTTAATTGCATCTGCAAAGTATCGCTCCAAAACAACCAGTGAGACGAAGCAGAATGAGGGTCATTTGAAACATTCTCCAGGAATCAAGACCCAACCCATCAAACCCAATCCAGAGCCGCAGAAAGATGAAGTGAGAGAAACAAAACCAACAGAGCTTCAGAATCTCCTCCATCAAACGCAAGAGAGAAAAAGCAGTTTTCGTAGAGAAGTACCACCACCTATTATGTCCAAACAAACAACAGGAACCAATCTTAGGAAGGCAGACACCGCTGCAGAACATGTGGAAACAGAGAAACTGGAGGAACCTGAAGACAGGAAGAGTGCTTTTGGGGTGCAGCTCCGCACAACCTCTCTGTCACTGAAATATCGCTCGGAGGTTTCCAAAATCAAGGATGAGGCCAAACGGTACAGTTTAGAGTCTAATACAGCGACAGAAGTCTCAGAAGAGCATGCTGGGAAAGCAGAAACCTTCAGGAATATGTGTGACAGCAATTCCAAGAGTAAACCTAGTGTTCCCAAAAAACTAGATTCACAGAGCCTGGACTTTCCGCTTGATGCCCAAGACAGTGAGTGTAAATCATTTCTTCTTTTTGTTATATATGTGTTGAACTGGTTCATTTGAAATTTTAGTTTGAGGAACTAGTGATAAAATAGACAAAAACACAACAAAATTATTAAAACTTTGACAACAATCTAAATGAAACATATTAAAATACATTAATAAAAACTATAACAGTTTCTCAATGCAGGTAAAATAACACTACCCAATTAAAATATTGAATGAACCAGTTTGTTTTACAAATCCCTCAAAAATGTTCTCACATAAATAGCATTCTGAGTTTTCAGTTTGCTATGTGTAATATGACAGTAACATAAAACCTTGAAAAAAGTGCATTTTAAGTAGTTTTAAATGTGACTCATTTTGCTAGCATCTTCTAGTATAAAAGTTGCTTAATCAGAGTTTTGACTATATACTGAACAAGAATGGCTGACTTGCACACGAAGAGTCTGACTAACATGTACAGCAGCCAATCACTGTTTGTTAATATACGTGCCATTTAAGCAGTGGTTTTCTGTGAAATTGTTGATACAACAACAATAGAGGGCATTGGAAAAACCTCATTCAAATAACAGCACAGCCATGTCAGACAAAGAAAACAGAGGAAATTGTAAACAGAATTTTTTGTCCAAAAGTAATAATTATTGCTACGAGTTATGCAAAAGAGTTATGAGAAATGCACGATTATTCATAGTTGAGGGGCATGCCATAATAAAACTGATTACTGTTTTACAGATGGAAGACCATCTATCCAAAACACAACAGGAGCAAGTAAAGAGGCTGTGTCTGAGCCGGGCTGGATGAATCTAGCCAGGGAGAAGACCAGAGCCTACCAGCCATTCTTGGGCAGATCAGCCACAAATCAGTCATCGGTCCACCCTACATCTCCAACAGCTCCTCCTGCACAGACTCCCAAACCAGCCTTACAGCCTAAAACACAGCTACTGAGCACCTCGCTTCATCCGCTGAAAACAGCCAGCCTACAGTCCTCACCGAGACCTCCAGCAAAACCAGCACCTGGAGGAACAAAAGACTGGCAGGTAACATATGGCCGGAGAGTACAAAACACATTTAGCTAAACAGCAGGTTGCGCCTTTCTTTTATTGCTTATTCTCTACCAATTATAAAATACTGCCTTCTGAACTTCATAACTACAGTGGTGGCCAAAAATATTAGAACACTAGTATTTTTCACCAGCTAAAAATGGTTTTAAGTCAGTTATTTCTATCTTTTGCTGTAGCGTGTCAGTAGGAAATATCAGTTTACATTTCCAAACATTCATTTTGCCATTACTTGTAATAATCCAGTGAGATTCTGATCTGATCATCATCCAGTCTGTCTGGAATGACATGAAGAAACACAACAAACTGAGACAGACTAAATCCAGAAGAACTGTGGCTTCAAGAGACCTACCTGCAAAGCTACCTGAAAAACTCTGTGCAAGTGCACCAAGGGCAAAAGCTGCTTTAAACGCAAAGGATGCTCACACCAAATGTTGATTTAATTTAGTTAATAGAAGTTAATTGATAAATAAAATCTATTTATGACATTATTTTTGACTGCATCCTCTTTTTACAGCATTTTTACACAAGTGCCTAAAACTTTTAACAGTACTGTAGCTTTGCAGGTAGGTTTCTTGAAGCATCTTGGAGATGTTGGCACTGTTTTTCAGGATTTAGTTTGTCTCAGTTTTCTCAGTTTCTTCATGTCATTCCAGACAGACTGAGATCTGATCTGACACACTACAGCAAAAGATAGAATAACTGACTTAAAACCATATTTAGCTGTTGAAAATAATGGTGTTCTAATAATTTTGGCCACCACTGTATATATTAAATAAAACGTTCAATATATTTACATTGTAAGAAAAAAATTGGTAAAAAGGGTACTGGCGATTTTCTTCCAGGACATTTTCTGTTACGTTTACAGACATTTCCTTTAACCCTAAAGCACAACACAATGAAAAAACAATACAGAAAATTCCTTAATATTAAAAACAGTATATTGGACCATTTTTTTTCTGGACTTTTCTTAAACTGTTGTATGTCTTTGTTGTAGATATATCTATTTAAAATTCCATTTATGTTGTAATTATATTAAATTACATCATTCCTTTGTAATGTTTCATATAATATAATATAATAATCATTAAGATACATACAAAATAATGTAAGAAATAATAAAAGATAAATGATTTGCTCTTTGCAGGACAAAGGCAGGAACAGTACACCAGAAGATGACTCAAAGAGAGCAGCAAGACCCATAGCACCTAACAACACAGAAGGTAAAGCACTACTTTGACTTTCGTTTTTAAGTGTTTGTACATTTTTTTTTGCTTTTTAAAATTAATATTGTTGTTTGTGTATGTTCTTCTGTAGTAGCACTTACTGTCACATCTGAGCCTCCAGCAACCTCATCGTCATCACCAACAGACGTCTCTCAGCAGCAGCAGCAGCCGCGGTCAGATGGAGCTCAGCCGTCCTGGATGGCGCTCGCCAAGAGGAAGTCTTTAGCCTGGAGTGACAAAACTGTAGAATTAAGCTGAGACATTCAGTGATGAACTGATGAAGTGGTGCAATATCTAATGTTACAATGAATGAATGTAATACTGTGCATCTTTGTACATGACTGATTGAGTGTGAGTGATAGAGATTTTTTTTAAATTAGAATTCATTTGCTTTAATAAGATGTTACTTAGATTTACACAAATGTTTGTAATATGATACATGGTTACTGATCAAGCCTTGTTATATACATAATCATTATCAAAGAAGAACATGTATATATGTAGTTCATCATCATCTTTGTAGTATGTTGTTACATCAGAACAGCTGATTCCCAAATCTGATACAGTGATAATAAACTATGAAGTTAAACAGTATATAGTGTGGGCCGAGTCATTGCATTATATAATTATATATCATACTGACATATCAAAATGCAATATTACACAAACACATTTCAAGCAAAATAAACCTTTTTATGAGCATATTATGTGAATTATTTATTTATTTTTATTTCAAAATTACAATAAATTTCTCGAGATATCTCACAATTGTTCCATATTGCAAGCACAATAAACTGTAACAACAAAGGATGAAGTTAAAATTAAATGGCATCACAAACAGGTTAAATTCATTTAACAGAGATCAGTTTTAGGGCTTTTTGATATTTTAAAAACTTTACAGATTCTAAATAAACTTTACATTTTGAAAATGATGAATATAAAATTTTCCTAACAACAAAAACAAATCAATAATATATGTATTTCTTTTGGAAAAAAGTCATGTTCATTTGAATGAAGTAAAATTTGAATTTTATATATATATATATATATATATACACACACACACACACATACACACACACTCTAAAAAATGCTGGGTTAAATATATATATATGTAATCTATATCCAAATGAAAATACTTTAATGTGTGTTTTTCACAGGATACATTCTGAGAGCAGTTTTAGTTTTATTTGTTATACAATAACGAACTTTCCAAAACTGTTCCCACACAAATGAGTGAAACATATTCACCAAAAGAAATTTTGATGGAGGAGAAAGGATAATAACATAGAGAGATAGAATTGATTGGTACACTTATCATTAATTAAATCAAATTTATCTAAAAACAAATCTTTGAAAAGCTTACTTCCTGCAGTGTTACACCAAGTACCTTGATTTCTGAACAGAGAAAGTATTTAGCCAGAAATAGAGGTCATGACAATAAGTCTTTAACCGGAATATGGCACTTAAATTTAACACATAATTCACTGTCCATTCAACCTACTCTATGAGAACATGTTGCTTACACTGCCCTCTGGTGGATGCATTATACATAGGCTACAGTGTGTCAATATAACAAATCCATAGTAGTTGTGAGGAGCTCAAATTGGACACGGCTTGCCAAGGGATCCCACACAAGGACACAAATTCCGTTCAAATTCGGATGACAGGTGACAATATGTTATAACAGCCTACCTGCTTTTTAAAAGTCTGATAAATATTTCTCAACATTCGTTTAATGACTTTTGACCTACCCTTCCTCAATACACGAAAAATAAAAGAATAAAAATAAAACACCACTAAGCTGTAGACAATTAGCCTACCAACTCTTACCAACCTTTTTAAACATACAGTAGGCCTATCCATTATATTTTGCTACGCGGTTTCTCGCATCTATTCAAAATCTGAAGAAAAGTTGGTCTAAGTCTAAGTATGTCTTGTTTGTCTAAGAGGACTAAACGTCCACGTATAGGCCTACTGTTTCAGGAATGACAAACGTGAATGTAAAAATACGCGAGTGACATTTTTCTGTGAGTGACTGCTATTATATGATGGACGGTGATAACGGATCAAAACATCTGACAAGCCAATGTAAAAAATAGAGAAGTGTATCAAGCGATTCTGACTAAATCTATAAAACCACAGCAGTAACAAGTCTGTGTTAGCTGAATGCTTTTAGCAGCTCCTACAGTTAAAGATACAATACTTAATGCATTATTATTTAATTATTATACCATTAATAATTAACTTATTTAATTGGTAGTTAACTAGTTAAGTAAATAATTAACACTTCTTAACAGTTCTGGGCTTAATTATTTATTAAATGACACACGACTTTGTGACTTCTTCCACTTGATACTGTATACTTGCTATACTTCATACTTTGGTACAGTAAAATTACTAAAATTTGGTATAATAGTCATTTTATAATAAATGCAAAAGCCAGACGTGACAAACTAGGGAGTGGAAATGGCAACTGAGCTGAGGAGTGATGCCATCTACTGGTTATAATTTCATGTCATTTTCGTCTTAAAAGTCTTTGTTTTCCACTAGGAGACACTTTTTTCCGGGAGTGATTCGTTCAGTTGCGCATGCGCAGCATCCTATATAGGTTCAGCACTGAATTAGTTCACCTGTTTTGAGGTCCGGCAGGGATTGTAGGTGGGGGGAGTGGATGTCCAACACTCTCTCAACCTTCAATACCACGACTGAGGTGAGACCCTTGAGCAAGGCACCGAACCCCCAACTGCTCCCTGGGTGCCGCAGGATTGGCTGCCCACTGCTCCGGGTGTATGTTCACTACTGTGTGCATGCACTTGCATGGGTTAAATGCAGAGCACAAATTCCAAGTATGGGTCACCATACTTGGCCACACACCACTTCCCTTTCCCCCTTAAAGATTTTTAAACTTTTCAACGAGCGCGATGGATGAAGATAGGCCTGTTCGAGCTGCCATGCATTCATACGCAAAGAAATCTCTGGATACTGCGTTCAGGAATGACGCAGCAAACACCTCTGGATCGAAAATTCCCCTGCCTGAAACTCCTAAACCACCTTCCAAAAAATCGAAAATGGTCGACAGAGTGTCGTCGGAAAATCAGACGGTCTCCAATCTACACCTGTTGGAAGTTTTGGAGCGAGTTGAAAAAATGCAAGTGGAATTTCTGACTCGCATGCAATCCCTCGAGACAACCGTGAAAGATAATACAAATTCGTTAAACAGTGTGACTGAGGCGCTTGAGTTTATGAACAATCAAGTAGAAGAGATGACAAGCAAGGTGAACTCATTACAGAACCGGGTGGAATCACTCGAAAAGGAGAACTGTGTGCTGCGTGAGAAATGCGACGAACTGGACGCTTACAAGAGGAGGTGGAATCTACGAGTGAGCGGTATTGAGGAGCAGCGAGGAGAAGATGTCCGGAAGATTCTGATCGACTTATTCAGCAAAGTTTCTCCTGAGATAGCAGACCAGCTCCTCTACACGCTTGACGTCGCCCATAGACTGGGTCCTCGCGCTGAAGGAGCACGCTTCAGCCGCCGCATCATCGTGCAGTTTCTTTCACGCCACATCCGAGATCAGATCTGGAGGGACGCCAGAACCGCCGCCGTCCTCAAAGAAAGGAAGATCAGGATCTTCGAAGACCTGACGCAAAGCACCAAAGACGCCAGGAACAAACTGTGGCCACTTGTGGAACGAGCGAGAAAGGAGGGGAAGAGAGCAAGCTTTGGAGGGCCCTTCGCTTATATTGATGGTAGAAGGATCACAGAGAAAGAACAGTTGGGCTGAATGATGCTGTGTCATCCTCACAAGTTGAAGTTTCAGCGCACCAAATGGCCTTTTCTGATACTCACGGGTAAGCATGAACTGCAGCGGGGATTTTTTTTTTTTCCCCTCTCTCATTTTGGACAGGATGGACAGACTGTAGATTGTGTTGTATTTCATAATTGGAATCTGGAACAAGAAGATTTAAAGGTACCGTTACCTAGTTGTTATGATTTTACGAGCTGGGTCCTTAACTCAAATTTTACTTTTATTTTTGGACTCATTCATTTAGGACATTGGTCATAAATTTGGAATATTTACTTTTGAAATCCATCCTTTGCTGTCTATAAGCCCTTTCACACATACAGACTTTTCCGGAAAATTACCGGTAAATTTCCGTAAAGAGATCATGTGTGAGCAGGACCTTTTCAAAAATACCAGTAAATTCGTTCCGGCAATTTACCGGTATGAGAAGTTGTAACATTACCAGTAAATTGCCGGAATTCTGCTGTGTGTGAACGCAGAAGGAAAATTACCGGTATGAGCACATACGAGTTCAGAACGCGCTGACGTAAGACGTCTACTCCAGGCCAATCATAACATTCTGACGCAGATGACGCATTCACTCCACACTTTCCCATGTTTAATCCGCCTATGAGACTGAGTGCCCGTTTTGAAGAAGATATTACATTTCAATGACTGAAAGATGTATGAAAGAACACAGAAGGAAAGGGAAAGGAAAAGAAACCAAAGAAAGACTTTTACTCAAGCTTTTGTACTCTTTATATTCCTTGTGTTGCAGAGTTAGGCGAACTATCACTTTTTTGTTTTATTCTAGTGAAGGTTCTTCTATTCTCATTGATATATTTTTCTTTACCTAGTTCTTCAGGTAGTATTCTCTTGTTTCATTTTTATGTCTTTGTCTTTGTTTTCTTTAAATGCCAGGGGTTTGAAAAATAACGTCAAGAGGAAGGCTTTATTTTTGTTTTCTAAGAGACACAAAGTAGATTTCTGTTTTTTCCAGGAAAGTCACTCAACATCTAAAGACACTAAATTTTGGAGGTCACAGTGGGGCAATGAAATATGGCTATCACATGGGTCAGAATATTCTGCTGGAGTAGGGATTATGAAGTATAATTTTAATAGTAGTATTCTGGAAACCAGTATTGATCCTTCAGGTCATTTCCTGCTAATGGTAGTTGTTGTTAATCAGTTTATAGTAATTATTGTCAACATCTATGGATACAACTCTGTTGCAGAAAACTGCACTTTCTTGAACATGCTAGATCAAAACCTTTCATCTGCATTAAGGAAATATCCTACTGCCTTTCTGATTTTAGGAGGTGATTTTAACATAGTAATGAATAACATGCTAGATCGACACCCTCCAAGGAAAGCAGCTTCTCCAAACTCTAATCTTATAGCATTTATGGATAAATTCGATTTAGTTGACATCTGGAGAGAAATGTATCCGGATGTAATACAGTACACCTGGTGTAACAAAGACAGGTCAAGGCAATCCAGAATCGATTACTGGTTGATCTCTAAAACATTAAAAAATAATAATATCTCTATAAATATTAGCAACAGTCCACTGACTGACCATAATACCATTTATATTTCAGTTCATTTTTCACAAAATACTACAATTCATACTGTTAAAGCGTTACTTTGAAAATTAAATAACTCCCTTCTTAAATATGAAAAGGTGAAGCAACAGATTAATGAGTTAAACCGAGTTTACTGGAAGGAACAGAATCAGAGGCTTATGGATGGAATTGGGAGCTTCTAAAATATGAATTAGGGAAATTCTTAAGGAAATTTGGAAGTGATATAGCAAAACAAAATATAGATTAATAGAAGATGGATTTCTTTCACAGCTGTCTGCTTTATCTTTTAAGGAACCCTTGACACATACTCAAAACACTGAATACTCTGAACTACAGAATAAATTAGATGAGTTGTATAGAGCCAAAGCTAAGGGAGCCTATGTTAGATCCAGACGGAAATGGCTGGAAGAAGGAGAACAAAACTCAGCATATTTCTTCAGGTTGGAAAGATTCAGTGCTATGAATGATTCTATTGATCGTCTCCGAACAAACGATGGAGCTCTTGATAATCCTAAAGAAATAGCTGCTTTTTGCTCCAAATTTTATGATAACTTGTATACATCAAGATATTCTGATAATTCAGCCAAATTCTTTTTTGATTCTATTAATCAAAACAAAACTATTTCATTTGAAGATAAAGAAGCTTGTGATGGTGATATATCTCAATCAGAAATTTTACTGGCAATTAAGAATTTAAAAAATAATAAAAGTCCGGGCAGTGATGGTCTAACCGCTGAGCTATATAAGATGTTTGACGAAAACTTATCTCCTTTCTTACTCAAAGTATTTGAGGAAAGTTTTGAATTGGAAGCACTTCCACCAACCATGACACAAGGGATCATCACCCTGATACCCAAACCCAATAAAGATAAAGAATGTCTAGAAAACTGGAGGCCAATCACCCTCTTAAATAACGATTATAAAGTTTTAGCTTCAGTTTTAGCGAGAAGAATGAAAGATTAGTCTTAGATCTCCTAGATTACGAAGATCTCGTCACTAATGACAGTTTCCTGCTTTTCTTAGACTTCTACAAAGCCTTTGATTCACTCGAGCACAAGTTTATATTTCATGCTCTTGCCAAATTTGGATTTGGAATTTATTTTTGTAAAGGCATGGACATGCAGAAATAATAATAGTGCTATTAAATTAAAATTTGGAACCTCACAGAGATTCAGTTTGTCACGCGGAGTAAGACAAGGCTGTCCTATATCTCCATACTTATTCTTACTTGCCTCTCAATTTTTAGCTCTTCATATTTCCAGTAGTAATTTGCAAGGTATCACAATTGACGACAGACAAATTATTATTAGCCAGCTGGCTGACGACACTACTTTATTTCTGAATGATGCCTCCCAAGTCCCTTTAGCTTTGAGATTGATTGAGTCCTTTTCCAGAGCTTCGGGTCTCTGTCTAAATATTAACAAATGTGAATTAATGTCAATTAAACGCTGTGATCAACATTCCTGTGAAAGATCAAGTTACATATTTAGGAATTGTAATTAATAAAGACCAAAAGCCAAGATGTAAACTAAATTTTGACCCTTTAAAGGAAGTTCAACTTGTGGTTGCAGAGAGACTTATCAATAAGAGGAAGAATTCTGCTCTAAAGCTGAAGGATTGTCTCGACTGACTTATGCAGCTCTTTCCTTGGAGGTTGATAAAGGAACTTTAAAAAAGGTTGACAGCAGTTAAACAAGTTTGTTTGGAAAAATAAAACTCTTTATATTAGGAAATCAGTATTAATGAATCCAACAAAACAGGGGGGATTAGATTTTTTAGATTTTACTACCCTAAATATCACTTGTAAAATTAATTGGCTAAAGAATTAAAAAAAAAAAATCCTTCTTCACTCTGGAATATTGTCCCCAATTATATTTTCTCTAAAGTTGGTGGCCTGAATTTTCTCCTGCTTTGTAATTATAATGTTTCGAAGATCCCTGTCAAACTTTCTAATTTTCATAAGCAGATGCTCTTGGCCTGGTCCCTCATTTACAAACACAACTTTTCTCCACACCGATATTATTTATGGAATAATAAGGATATTCTTTATACGAATAAATCCTTTTTCTTTGACCGCTGGTTTGAAAACAACCTTCTGTTAGTAGGACTTTTTTATCTAGAGCCAGACTTATAACTATTCAGATTTCTTACAGAAATATAATATTCCTGTATCTGCTAATGAATATGCTGTTGTTTCCAATGCCATTCCTTCTGGTGTGTCTTTTCTTTTGCAAGGTACCACATTTCCATGGCCATGTACTTACTCTCTATCTTTAACTGACACAATGATTGGAAGTGTGTGCTTTTCTGTAGACCAACAAAGAAATAACTATAAAATCAGAGCTCTCTTCCAGAAAGAGATAACAACAATTCCTTATATAATACCATATTGGAATAATATTGTGGAGAATATACCTTGGGAGAAAGTATGGACTTTGCCTCATAAGTATCTGCTTACCAATAAAATAAAGGAAATAACATTTAAACTGATTCACAAATGTTACCCAACTAAAACCTTTCTTAGGAAATATAAGTCAGACATTGAAGTGAACTGCAGTTTTTGTCATTCATCTGAAGAAGACTTCATTTGTTTTGGCAATGCACCTACACTGGAAAATTTTGGTCAGATTTTTCAGTGTTTATCCAATCTTATTTTGTAAGTGACTTTTCTTTCTGTTTTAAGGATGCTTTCTTTGGATTGTTTGACTATTCAAAAGAAAATACAGGAAAATATTACGTAATTAATTTTTCTGTTGGCTAAATTTCACATTCATAAACAAAAGTTTACTGGCTCTAAACCTCTATTTTCTTTGTTCAAAGTTGATTTAGATCAGTATGTGGAAACTATCCAAAATTCTGCTAATTTGAAAGCTATGAAAACTGTATCTCTGTACTCATCCTTTGTGTCTTCTTAAGATGTAATTTTATTGCCTTATTTTTTTTGCTAACCCTGGTAAGTCTGAGTGTATATTCTTGAATTTTATTTGATTTTTTAAATTATTATTATTTTTTTTTATCTTTGTGTATAATTGTAACTGTTAATGTTTGTACTGTTTAATAAATTTTTTAAAAAAAGTTTCCCCAAAAAAAAAAAAACATTTGAGCGTCTTCTTTTCCTTTTAATGACGGTTGGCAAACCCACTTAAAGGAGAATACCGCCTCCTATTGCATGACACCGGCGTGACAGCTGGCGTAAAATAAGGATCGAGCTGAGGAGAGCCGATACCAATCAGTTAAAAAAAAAAAAATGCTTGATCGGCCCCGATCCTGATTGAGATCGGACATCCCTAAATATAACATTTATTTGTGTTAAAAATGTTACAGTATATTGTTGGAATTACATGAGGTTCACATGAACATGCATATTTTGTTAGATATGAAATAGAATATGTATTTTAATACAAAATAAAAATGTACTTTTAACGGTGCACAAATTATTTTCACACTATACAAATATACAACCATTTTGTAATTTAAAGTGGTTTTTAAAGATTATTTCTACTGCTGAAAAATAGAGAGACATCACTTCCCACCACAAATGAAGAATGATACCTTCACTGACTTCAAGACTTGACTGCTTTATTTCGTGATTTGTATAGGTTTGGGTTTAGATGCGCCAGATACAGGAACAACTGATTGAATGCACAGAATTACATAATACTGAATTGAAAGCAAACTGATTGGATGCAAAGAATGTGTAACATATAATACCTCTTTCCTTACAAATAATCAAAGGAATAAGTGTAGACAACTTTTTAGCAAAAAAATATTCACATACCATTTTGAGAAAATAGGTTTATGCTTGGAAAAATAACAATGCCCTTTACATCAGTCTATTAACATTACTGGTTTCTCATTGACCACAAAGGGATGCCATAAAGGGAAGGAAAAAAAAGTGTGACAAAACATTACATCACTGTATTGTCTGAAAGCTCTCAAGAGATGAAGCTAAACATATATTTCGATTCAGTGACAGATATTCAGTGACATTTGCAGCATGAGAGAATAACAACCATTGAGCTAAGTAATTCAAAGCCGTTCACAAGCCTTCAGACAGTCAAGTCACTGTCAGTGTTTGCTCTGGTTCTAAAGTTGTTTTTGTTTGCAGGTATGTGATTCAAATATTATGCAACAAATGTACGTGTATATTTTCAACATTTGAAAATAGTTGTTAAATGTGCTATATAACAATTTTGTAAATTCCCTAGATTTTGCTTATGTCTTGGTGGTGACTTCTATTTTCAGCTTGTGCAAAACAAAACACCAAATGCAAAGCTGTCATGAGTACTTTAAATGCAGTTTTTTTCCCCCCAGAATATCTCCATTGTTCGTCCCGAATACTTTTTCATCAGTGTACTTTCAGGTATACCGTACAGAAGTTATTACTATATATTTTTATTTACCATATATTCTATTACTATGATTGGGAACTCTATAGTCCTTCTCATTATAGCTCTTGAACAAAGCCTGCACAGTCCAAAGTACATTGGTGTGTTTAACTTGGCCTTGGCTGACATTGGTGAAACTAATGCACTGATTCCTAACATGATGAAGACTTTTCTGTTTGACTCACAGTACATCTCCTACAATGCTTGTTTGATCAACATGTTTTTTGTGTTCCTCTTCAGTTCTATGCAAAGTTTCACTCTTGTTGTTCTGGCATATGACCGTTTCATTGCAATTTGTTTGCCATTAAGATATCATGCAATTCTGAACAATACAAGTATGGTTTTAGTTTTTTTAGCAATATGGGCTTTTAATACTTCTATTGTGGCCTTGATGGTGTCTTTTATCACCCGACTTTCATTCTGTGAATCTAATATGATACAAAGTTATTTTTGTGATCATGGACCAGTGTATAGGTTGGCATGTAATGACATTAGCATTAATAAGATTATGGCATTTCTCATCACGTCTCTATATCTTATAGCACCATTACTCATTATAGTCCTATCATACATGGGAATTTTTCTTGCTTTAATCAAAATTACAACTTGGGAAGGTCGTTTAAAAGCTCTGAAGACCTGTGTTTCCCACCTGTTGTTAGTTGGAACATTTTTCCTCCCTTTATTCTGCACATACCTTTTGCAGCTCTTGCTTTCTCTCACACCCAATGCCAGAGTCATCAGCACATCTCTGGCTTATGCTGTTCCACCGATGTTAAATCCCATCATTTATGTTTTAAACACAGCTGAAATCAAAGACATAATTCGAAAAGTGCTTAAAAACAGATCTGTACCAATTGTGAGTATTTCAAAATGACTAAAATGTCTATTATTTTTTAAACATTGGGAATTAGATTAACCATATGAAGACTGCACACTCAGGCCTCTCAGTGGTTTGTTTCACTTAATACAAAACAATTTTATTAACATCCTTACCAATTTTTAATTCATGATTATTTCAAATGTCTATATTGTAATGCTTGTATTCTTAATTAACTGATCTCATGATGAAGCAAAGACTAAAGAAATTAGAGTTCTTTTCTGAGCAATTGTTACTATGTTTACATTTTGCTACCCAAAGCTTCCCCTGTCATCTTTAAATGTATTTTGCTTGTTTTTTTTCTCACATAACACTCTTGACTTTCTAAATAAAATAATATTTAATGTATTCCTGTTTGAATTTGTAATACAGGGTCCCATTTTGACACTGAGATCTACTTTTTTTGTACACTAAGTAATAAAAAATGAATGAAAAAAACAGACAAGTTTTGACCATTTACTGTGCAGGTTTTGGCAAGGTCAATAACAGGCCTATTGCTCTATTTAAAGCTTATCAAAATTATGTAAAGTCTACAGCTTTAATTTAAACAAAGATTAATATGTATTTTGTTGAAACATTTAAAAAGATATTCAGGATTAAAACAAACTGGGACCATTTAGATGTGACTGGAAGGGACATGTTCAGTGCGCTTAGCTTTATGTCACAGTAATGACATTATACTGGCCATTAGTTACAATGCTTGTTTGGCTAACATGTTTTTTGTGTTTTTCTTTGGTAGTTTGCAAAGTGTCACTCTTGTTGTTCTGGCATATGATCGCTTCATTGTAATTTGTTTGCCATTAAGATATTATGCCATAGTGAACAATACTAGTATGGTTTTAGTTTTTCCTGCAATATGGGCATTTAATTCTTCTATGGTGGCCTTGATGGTGTCTTTGATCACTCAAATTTCATTCTGTGAATCCACTGTGATACACAGTTATTTTTGTGATCATGGACCTGTGTATAGGTTGGCATGTAATGACTATAACATTAATAAGTCTCTGGGATTTGGCATCACATCTTCATTCCTTATTGTACCAATGATCATTATACTCCTGTCATATCTGGGAATTTTTCTTGCTTTAAGCAAAATTACAACTTGGGAAAGACGTTTAAAAGCTCTGAAGACCCGTGTTTCTCACTTGTTATTAGTAGGGATATATTTCCTCCTCATTTGCTTCACATACCTTGCACAGCTCTTGCTGTCTCTCACACCCAATGCAAGGGTCATCAGCACATCTCTGGCATATGTTGTTCCACCAATGTTAAATCCTATTATTTATGTTTTAAACACAGCTGAAATCAAAAACTTATTGCGAAAAATGCTTAGCAACAGATCTGCACCAATTAGAGAGAACATTTCAAAATGACTGCAATTATTGTGTTTTTTAATTTTTAATATATATCACAAATATGAAGTATCATCATCACAACTGGGACTGAATGTGTGCATTGATGAACAGCAGTGATATGCTATTTATTTACAGTACTTTTTTTATGCATGCAGTTGATGTCAAAAGTGAATGCAGTTTGTGTTCTTACTGACCCCAAGACAAAACAGCCGAAAAGGCAGAATATTTTATCAAGCAATTTGTGAAAAATTATTACTGTTCACTTACTTCATGATACTAAAGTTTCATTTTCACTGTTGTGTAGTGGGTAAATTCAAATAAATGTTTTGTTGTTTTGTTGCAAAACCATCTGAAGAAACAGTTGATTATCTAAATAAAATAATGTTTTTTTTTTCACATATATATTTTCATATTTGAACTCGTAATCAAGGTGTCCATTTTTACATGAGTGGTGTTTTAGTCACCACTAAACTGATTGTTGATGTCTGAGAGCATATACATAATAAATTTACACAAAATTATTTAATGATTCTTTATTGTATTCAATTCATGCTGTTAATGTCACTCAAAGTACAGTTATGATGGCACAAATAGCACTTTAATTCCAAAGGCCTACAATGTTAATTTGAGCATAACAATGGTAATATTATTCAATGGTAAAGATTATTTATTTCAATTATATTTAATGGGGGGAAAAGTCACAATGGATTCACCTCACACGCTCAGCTGCAAAAATGCTGTTCACTCAAGTCTTTCACTGCCATCTAGTGGCTACTGTATGTCATTTATAAAGGTGCAGTATATAAATGTTAGAATAAGCTATATATTGCATATAGCTTGTTTGTACACAGTTGTAAAGTAAAAACACTACATTTTTTTCTTCATAAAGAAAAACAAATGCACAATCTAAGCATCAGCAGGTCAGAGGATGGAAAAACACTTGTAATGGAAGCATATGGTTAACAATATTCATTTTGAAATGTAATATGCAATATGTAAAATGGCAATATATTTATGTATTTAAATTTGCATGTTCTCACACATATGTGCAACGTTTGGTGTAAAATGAAAATGGAAATTCGGATTGGGGTGGGAAGATCGTTCCACCAGCCAGGAACAGTGAACAAGAATGATCTGGAAAGTGATTTTGTGCCTCTCTGTGATGGTACCACGAGGCGTCGCTCACTAGCGGATCTCAGACTTCTGGAGAGAATGTAGATTTGTAATAGTGAGTGGAAGTAGGAGCCTGATGCAGAGCCTGTGGTTGTTCGATATGTAAGCATCAATGTCTTGAACTTGATGCGAGCCTCAACCGGTAGCCAGTGCAAGGAAATAAAGAGAGGTGTAACATGGGCTCTTTTGGGTTCGTTGAAGACCAGTCGTGCCGCTGCATTCTGAGTCATTTGTAGAGGTTTGATTGTGCATGATGGAAGTCCAGCCAGAAGGGCATTGCAGTAGTCCAGCCTAGAAATGACAAGGGCCTGGACAAGAAGTTGTGCTGCATGTTCCGTTAGGAAGGGCCTGATCTTTCTGATGTTGTGCAATGCGAACCTGCAAGATCGAGCTGTCTTCACAATGTGGTCTTTGAAGGTCAGCTGATCATCAAAGATTACACCAAGATTTCTGACCAAACTTGATGGGGGTAATTGTAGAAGAACCTGGAGTGGCAGGGAAAACAAGAAGCTCGGTCTTTGCCAGGTTGAGCTGGAGGTGATGTTCTTTCATCCATGCCGAGATGTTCTCCAGGCAGCCTGAGATCCGTGCAGCTATTGTTGGATCATCTGGTTGAAATGAGATCAGCATAGCAATGGTAGGAGAAGCCATGTGTTTGTATGATGGGACCCAGTGATGTAGTGTAAATGGAGAAGAGGAGGGGTCCAAGGACTGATCCCTGAGGAACCCCAGTGACCAGTCGATGTGCTTTGGATGCCTCCCCTCCCCAGGCCACCCTGAACGACCTACCAGTGAGATAGGATTCAAACCAGTGAAGAGGAATCCCTGTGATGCCCGGAGTTGAGAGGGTGGACAGGAGGATCTGATGATTGACAGTGCCAAAAGCAGCAGATAGATCTAGCAGAATAAGGACTGATGATTTGGAATCAGCTTTCGCAATCCGTAAGGCTTCAGTGACTGACAGCAACGCAGTCTCAGTTGAATGCCCACTCCTGAAACCTGACTGGTTGGCATCCAGTTTGTTGTTCTGTGAAAGAAACAATGATACCTGGTTGAAAACAACTCGTTTGAGGGTTTTAGCTAAGAATGGAAGGAGAGAAATAGGTCTGTAGCTATCTAAACGTGAAGTGTTTATTGTAGGGTTTTTGAGCAGTGGAGTTACCCAGGCCTGCTTGAATGCAGTGGGGAAGGTGCCTGTGAGGAGAGATGTGTTGATGATGTGTGTGAGTGCTGGTAAAATTGTGGGAGAGATTTCTTGGAGAAGGTGTGAGGGCATTGGGTCTAGAGGACATGTTGTAGGATGGCTGGAGAGGAGAAGTTTTGATACTTTCTGCCTCAGTGAGGGGACAGAAGGAGAAGATGGGAGTTTTAGCAGTGGATGTGGAAGGTTGGAGGTCCTGTGTGTGGGAGGCTGAGAATTGACTGCTGATTGTTCTAGTTTTGTCTGTGAAGAATGTGGCGAACTCATCAGCTGTTATAGAAGTGGTGGGAGGTGGTGGAGGGGGACAGAGGAGAGAATTGAATGTTTTGAAGAGATTACGTGTGTCTGGAGCGCTGTTGATCTTGTTGTGGAAGTATGAAGATTTGGCAGTGTGAACTTCAGCAGAGAAGGATGACAGCAAATATTGATACATACTCAGTTCTGATGGGTCTTTTGATTCGTGCCATTTCCTCTCTGCTGCCCTGAGTTTAGACCGTTGCTCACACAGAACATCGGATAACCAAGGGTTAGAAGGGGCAGCCCGTGCTGGCCTGGAGGAGAGAAGACAAATATCGTCTAGACAAGAAGTTAGAGTAGAGCATAAAGTGTCTCTTGCCGCATTCACATCAAGAGATGAGAAATGGGTAGGTGAGGGAAGAGAGGAGGATACTAAAGAGGAAAGATGTGAGGGTGCAAGGGAGCGTAGGTTTCGTCTACAAGCAACCGGTAGAGGGGTTGGTGGTACATAGGTATAGAGAGATGTAGGTTAAAAGTAATGAAGAAATGGTCAGAGATATGGAGGGGTTTGACCACAATGTTGTCTGTAGTACAGTTGCGTGTGTAAATTAAGTCAAGTTGGTTGCCTGATTTAGATGTCTTTCATTTTTCTTAAATGCATTGACACTTAAGCCTTAAACTTCATTTTCATTAAATACCTTGAGATGAATGTAGCTTAGTTTAATGTGGATTTGAAAATAGATTCCGAGCAGATCACTCCCACTGTCAATCAAAGCTTGCGGTGCCTTGTCTATGGTATTATGCAGAAGGTTCAAGCCAAGGGAGGGAACATGGAGAAGTCGGTTTCACAGTTTCTCAGAGAATTTTATTTTTATTTCCATTTTATATTTCATTCCTCTCTTCTAATTTCATTTTGACACAATTTTCTGTCAATGTTTTTGTCCGCTGCAGCGCGAAAGAGAATGCGCTACTGGCATGCTGTCTGAAGCGGCTTTCTTATCGTGCTTGTTGCATGTTCAAATAGGGCTTGTCCAAATACTCACACTTGCAGTCTTTCCACTTGACCACTTGTCTACTTACATGACGAATTTCATGTATTTGTCCCAAGTGTTCAAGTGATTGAGCCGTTTTATCTTAAAATATTCCCAGCGTTACTTGTCGTATTTGCATTTTTACTAGTAACATTTCAATTAGAGAGCTCTCTAATTCAGTTCTTACTAATAAAAATGCAATTACAGAACTCTCTCATTTTAATTTTTACTAGCAAGAACTGAATTGCAGACCTGCTCTGTAATTTAATTGTTACTAGTAAAAATGCAATTACGACAAGTAATGCTGGGAACATTTTAAGCTGAAACGTTTTTCCATACAAGTGGGTGTGGAGAAAACAAATGTGTGTAGAACTTTTCGTTACACGATGGGACACGCTTAGAGTTATAAAAATGTGAGTTTACAGAGCTTTATTTTTAATTTTGATTAGATTTTAATACTTTGCATTTAAAATAGACTTCTAAATGTCTGTTCAGTTATCCCCATAACAGATTACACAATTTAGTAATTGTTTCTAATTAATTGATAAAAATCAGTTGCAAATGTTGAAAGTACACAGACATGCTGTCACATAATAGACAAACAAAAAATTCATTGAAACACCATAATATGCACAAATGAGAACACAAAGAGCAGATGTGAGGAATAAAACATTGATCCAAACTAGTGACCAAAACATTTACTACAACATACAAGTGTTACATCATTGTGTCTGAAAGCTCTCAAGAGATGACTCAGAAGATATATTTGTATGCAGTCAGTGACACAGATAGCCAAATCTCTGCGGCATGAGAGAATACAGGTCTGTGACTCAAATAATGTCAAAGTTACATGAAGGTATATTTTCAGAATTTAAAATTGTATTTACAGGTTTGAAATGACCAATTTTGTACATTTACTAGATTTTGCTAATGTTTTTTTGGTAATTTCTCTTGACAGATTGTTCAAAACCTCAAACGCAAAGCTGACATGAGTTCTTTAAATGCAAGTTTTTCCAAGAATATTTCCATTGTTCGTCCTGAATACTTTTTCATCATTGGACTTTCAGGTATACCATACAGCAATTATTACTATATATTCTTATTTATTATTTATTTTATTACTGTAATTGGGAACTCTATAGTGCTTCTCATTATTGCTCTTGAACGAAGTCTGCACAGCCCAAAGTACATGGCTGTTTTTAACTTGGCCTTGGCTGACATTGGTGAAACTAATGCACTGATTCCTAACATGATGAAGAATTTGCTGTTTGACTCACAGTACATCTCCTACAATGCTTGTTTGGTGAACATGTTTTTTGTGTTTCTCTTCAGTTCTATGCAAAGTCTCACTCTTGTTGTGCTTGCATATGATCGTTTGATTGCAATTTGTTTGCCATTAAGATATCATGCTCTTGTAAACAATACAAGTATGGTTTTAGCTTTCTTAGCACTTTGGGCATTTAATTCTGTTATTGTGGCTTCGATGGTGTCTTTAATCACCCAAATTTCATTCTGTAAGTCCAATGTGATACTGAGTTATTTTTGTGATCATGGACCAGTGTATAGGTTGGCATGTAATGATAATTACATTAATAAGTTCATGGCATTTCTTATCACAGGTTTATACCTTGTAGCACCATTGGTCATAATAGTCCTGTCATATCTAGGCATTTTTTTAGCTTTAATGAAAATTACAACTCGGCAAGGACGTTTAAAAGCTCTGAAGACCTGTGTTTCTCATCTGTTGCTAGTTGGGATATATTTCCTTCCCTTATTCTGTACGTACTTTGCGCAGCTCTTGCTTTCTCTTGCTCCCAATGCAAGGGTCATCAGCACATCTCTGGCATATGCTATTCCACCGATGCTAAATCCCATCATTTATGTTTTAAACACAGCTGAAATCAAAGACATAGTTCAAAAAATGTTTAAAAACAGATCTGCACCAAATAGAGAGAATCTTGCTAAATGACTGAAATGTCTTATTTAATGATTGTGAATTAAATTACCCATATGAAGACTACATTCTCAGGCCTCACATAGGTCTGTATGACTTACAGTACAAAAATAATGTCAGTGAACTTTTCAGAAATGCATATTTTGAGAAATGATCTTTTGCCAGAGTAAGCAGTCTTTTTTTTTGTTTTGTTTTTTTGTTTTTTTATATTCCCTTATGGATGTTTATAATTCTGCATAAGTGTGGATTACAAGAGAAATTAACAGGAAAAAAGCAGTTAAACTTTTTGTGAGCAGTCATTACTATGTTGACATTAAACACATTGTACATGGTCATCTATAAATGTGTTTTGGTTTATTTTTTATTTTGTATTTATTATTATTATTAGTAGTAGTAGTAGTAGTAGTAGTAGTATCTTAATAATAAATACTTCTGAGACATGACTAAGTCAAATTATATTTCATAATGTATTTCTGTTTGAATTTGTAACACAGGGGTATATTTTTTACTGATCTGAGATCTGCTGATATTGCTCTTGTTTCTCTGTATTTGTTGTTTTCCTGTTTTTCTTTTCTAATGAATAAAAAAATGAACATGAACCCACATACACATAAATGTGTATATTTCAGATTAAATGTGTATATTTCACCCTTTTTAAAAGGTGATCAGAATTATATGCCTATAGGACTGATTCAAACATAAAAGTGAAATTGTAGCATAATATTTAGTATTAAATTGAATTAGAGATAAACACTTTCCAAAGTCTTAACTTATTAGAAAATCAATGCTACACTTTTATGTAAATCTCAGCTTCATAAATGGTCTTTTACTGCCATCTTGTGGTAAGTGTATGTAAGTTTATCCAGTGTATTTTTAAGAAAACGTACCTACGGTTTATACATTTGTTTGCATATATTTGTTTTAGAATTATTTAGCACATAGTTATCAACCAAATTTTTTGTCTGATTATAAAATGTAGGCATACACATTCATTTTATTTTAAGGACTTTAATATATTAAAAAGAAATATATATCCGTATCATGTTACAATGTACCCACATTGAACAAGCAGTTTGAAAAAATGAATGGATGGGTATTTCAGCTGCAGGCGTCAGACACGGAAATTCAGTTGGCATGACCCTCACAGTGTATTATGGGGTATTCTCTAGCAGCTGGGTGTACATCAGTTGTACACTTGATATTGCAGTGTATTATGGGGTTGAATGAGTGCCCTTAATAATCTCTCAATAATCTCTGCATTCCATTTGGAAGGGCTCATCCCTATCCCTTAATCCCTTCAAAGGGTTTACCCTCCAGAGTGAGAGCTTCAAAGGGTTGAAGGGTGTAGGGGACCAAACAACTGTTTCTTGCAGTGCCCTTCTGCATCATCTTCCCATGCCCATACAGAGCCGCCGTCATCATGCAAAGAATCTGCGCAAAGAATCATGGGGGCCGAAGTGTCCATCAGTTGTACCCTTCGAAATCTTTCATTCCGAAGGGCCTTTTGAAGTGGCCAGTTTTGAGCACTTTGGTTTGGAACGGCTCTTCAATATGGCGACCATGATTGTTTTCACTCCGAAGTGCCCTTTGGAGGGCGATATATCCTGTTTGGAACGCACCGAATGTTTCAGACAGCACAGCAATGTCTGCTCCCTTCAAATAGTCCCTATTTAAGGGTATGGGGGCAAATTTGGACACAGCCCTTGTTTAGCTGGTTTGGGTGTGCTTAATGAGGCCTAGAGCTAAACTCTTCTGGAAGGCCCTCCAGTAGCAGGACTGGACACCCATGTTCCACAGGTTATTTTTGGTCACCAAACTGATTGTTTATATTATCAACTGATAATATGTAAATTCACTGAATTAAAAATGAATTTAAACAAAAATATTTTATGATTATGCATGATATTCAGTATAACAGATAAATAAAATAATGTTAAGTAAAATTAAAAAGTCAGTCTTCTTGCACTGAATGTGCTGGTTTTGGCCTCATTGCCAGCTCCAGTCATGTCCTCGTCTCATTTATAAAACACCTGTGATTCACAGCTACTGGCTGAGGAACTCACATTCATGTGAAGTAGCCTTGTTGATAAGTTTGGGTAAGGGCAAAATGTAGCATAAATAAACTGCTGCAGAAAAGCTAGGTGCCATGCAAAATGTAATGTGAAACTGCAACACTCATTTCAAATGTAGTGAAGCGTACAGATACTAATTCAAAAATGTAGTGAAGTAGAGAGTAAAAGTTGCTAATGTCTTTGATACTCAGTAAAACTACAAAGTACCCGAAAAGATACTTAAGTAGTGAAGTGTGGCCACGTATGGTGACCCATACTCAGAATTTGTGCTCTGCATTTAACCCATCCAAGTGCACGCACGCACACAGCAGTGTGCTGCTCAAAGGTCTCACCTCAGTCAGGTGGAGAGAGCGCTGGTTAATGACTCCCCCCACCTACAATCCCTGCCGCACCTGAGACTCGAATCCATGACCCTCGGGTTACAAGTTCAACTCTCTATCCATTAGGCCACGACTGCCCCCAGTAATCAGTTACATTTACTCAAGTACTTTACACTTCTGCCAAAATGTTATCAACTTTATTCTTTCACTGTTAATGTAAAACCTTTTGATTTTCTAAGTAAAATAATATTTAATAATATTTCCATATTTCTAAATTTGTAATCAAGGCATCCATTTCTACATGAATGGTTTAATTTTTGTCACCCCAAACAGTACCTTAAAATTTACCTAAAAATTTCAAATGAAAAAAGAAAAAATACAGATTATTTTCAAAGTCATTTAAATAATATTTCATAAGGACAAAATGTCACAACCATGGGTTTTAACCTCACTCTCAACTGCATAAATAAAGTTCACTCTAGTCTTTCACTGCCATCTAGTGGCTACATTAGAGTATGTCGTTTGATTTTGTGTAAAACCCAGAGATCAAAAAGCATGACATTATTGCATTACAGTTTTCAGTCAGTCACATAATAGATTAACATAGGGTTCATCTTTGAATTACTGTAATGATATGTACATATGAGAAATCAGAATTACTTTTAAATAATAATACTAAAATTGACATAAAAGATTACATTTTTAGATTCCTTGTTTTCTGTGCCATCCATGCACCCTATGTACTATCTTTGTGCATTTACTGGACCTGTTGCCCCAAGGCATAGATGTTCAATCCTGCTCATGAAGAGCCACTTTCCTGCAGAGTCTAGCTCCTACACACATGCCTGCATCTTTCTAGTGATCCTGATGACCTTGATTAGCTGCTTCAGGTGTATTTAATGAGGCCTAGAGCTAAACTCTTCTGGAAGGCCCATCAGGAGCAGGATTGGACACCCCTTGCCCAGGTTATTTTTGGTCACCACTACTGATTGTTGATACCATTAACAACTAATAATATATAAATGGTGAATAAAATACCTTTTAACAAAAAATAATTTATGATTTTCCATTTTATTCATTTATTCACACATGAAAACACAATTGTAAGGATTGTCTGCAGATCAGTAAATAAAATATTGATCCAAACTATAGTGGCTAAAATATTTGCAACATAGATTACGTCATTGTGTTGTCTGAAAGCTCTCAAGAGATGAATCAAAAGATATATTTGGATTCAGTGATACAGATATCCAGTGATCTTTGCATCATGAGAGAATAAGGAGTGATTTCATTCAAAGCAGCTCACAAGTGTTAAGTCACTGTCCTTGTATGCTCAGAATCTAAAGCTTTATATATGTGATTCAAATATTATGCAAAGTTGCATGAAGGTATATTTTCAGAATTTAAAATTGTAATTCCAAATTTAAAATGATAGTTTTGTAAATTTTCATAGATTTTGCTTATGTTTTTGTGGTCATTTCTATTTTCAGCTTGTGCAAAACAACAAACGCAAAGCTGCAATGAGTTCTTTAAATGCAAGTTTTTCCCAGAATATCTCATTTGTTCGTCCTGAATACTTTTTCATTGTTGGACTCTCAGGTATACCGTACAGCAATTATTACTATATTTTCTTATTTATGGTTTATTTTATTACTGTAATTGGGAACATTATAGTCCTTGTCATTATTGCTCTTGAACGAAGCCTGCACAGTCCAAAGTACATTGGTGTGTTTAACTTGGCCTTGGCTGATATTGGTGAAACTAATGCACTGATTCCTAACATGATGAAGAATTTGCTGTTTGACTCACGGTACATCTCCTACAATGCTTGCTTGGCTAACATGTTTTTTGTGTTCCTCTTCAGTTCTGTACAAAGTTTCACTCTTGTTGTTCTGGCATATGATCGCTTCATTGCAATTTGTTTGCCTTTAAGATATCATGCAGTTGTGAACAATACCAATATGGTTTTAGTTTTCTCAGCAGTTTGGGCATTTAATTGCTCTATTGTGGCCTTGATGGTGTCTTTTATCACCCGACTTAAATTCTGTGAATCCACTGTGATACAGAGTTATTTTTGTGATCATGGACCAGTGCATAGGTTGGCATGTAATGACAACAGCATTAATAAGATCATTGGATTTCTTGTCTCAGCTTTATACATTGTAGCACCATTGATCATTATAGTCCTTTCATATATGGGAATTTTTCTAGCTTTAATCAAAATTACAACTTGGCAAGGACGTTTAAAAGCTCTGAAGACCTGTGTTTCTCACCTGTTGTTAGTAGGGATATATTTCCTGCCCATATGCTGCTCATACATTGCTGCATTGTTGGTTTCTCTTACACCCAATGCCAGAGTCATCAGCACATCTCTGGCATATGCTATTCCACCAATGCTAAATCCCATCATTTATGTTTTAAAGACAGCTGAAATCAAAGACATTATTCGAAAAGTGCTTAAAACCAGATCTGCACCAATTAGAGAGAACATGTCTAAATGACTGAAATGTCTGTTTACTTATATTTAATGACTGGGAATTAAATTACCCATATAAAGACTACATTCCCAGGCCTCACATAGGTCTGTATGACTTACAGCACAAAAATAATGCCAGTGAACAATATCTTTTCACAAATGCATATTTTTAAAAGAGTAATATTTGTATGCATTAGAATATGCAAAATTACTGTTATCTAAACTTTTTTCATTAATTCAGCTTATTTCAAGTGTTTTGTACTGCTTGTGCAGTTGTTACTATGTTGACCTTAAACACATTTTTCACTGTCAGCTATAAATGTAATTTGATTGATTTTCTGCAATAACAACTAAGACACCTGACTAAATAACATATTTCATAATGTTTTCCTGTTTGTAATTTGTATAGGGGTTCATTTTGACGAGAGCATGTTGGTCTGAGATCTGCTGATGTTGCTCGTTTCTGTACATTTGTTATTTTCCTGTTTTTAGTAATGAATAAAGAAAATGAACATTAACCCATATGCACACAAATATATGTATGTTTCAGTTTATTGTCACACCCTATTCAGAAAAAGTGAAGCTAATAGATTTAATTCAAAGATAATAATGAAAATGTAACAATATTTAGCATTAAAATGATGTAGAGACAAACTATTTTTGAAGTCTTTTTAAGTAACACTTCATGAGAAAATCAGTGCCACACATTTACTGTATGTAAAATCTCAGCTTCATAAATGGTCTTTTAATGCCATCTAGTGGTAAGTTCAAGTAAGTATATGTTGTTAACTGTGTATGAAAACCTGAGATCAAATGCTGGACAGAGTAATTCAAATAATATAACTTCCTAATGTTTTCCTAATCTTCCTAATTTGGAATCCAAATGTCAATTTATTGGTGTAACTGCACATTTAATGTTTACTTTTTTTTGACTTGCATGAATCTAATTATTGACCAGGATGGCCTAATATCTGTTCATAACTCTAGAATTTTATTTTACTTTATTTTATTTTTTATATTTAAAATGCTAAACTATCTGTGACATTAAATAAATATATAAAGCAAAGTACACATTGTTTCTTTTAAAACACTGGATGATTTCATGATATCTGTACAGACTTCACTGCTTTAGTAAAACTGAGGTCAAAAGCAGCGATGTTTAAGAATTCCTTACTGAGCATTACATATTGTAATTATATGCAGCCAAATAAAAAGAAGTTTCAGTTTTCATGTCACAATTTTATTTAACACATAGTTATCAACCATATTTTTAGACATCATTTTTAGATATCATCATTTATATTTTAAAATAACTCAAATGTGTAAGACCTCACAAATGTTTGCACAAATGTTGACACTTTCTATATACAAAAATAATACACTTCCTCAGAAATGCATAATTTAAAATAAATGAATTTTTAAAATAGAAAACCAGTTAAAGTTTTATTTGTATTGCCTTTTGCTCACTGTATGTAAATTTCAGAAAATACACTGTATGTAAATACAATATTATAAAACTACAGACAAAAAAGTACAATCAGGTCTTCACTGATTTAATGTCAATTTTTTTCCTTTTAATTTTTTTTAATAAAACCTTCTTTACCTCATCTGTTCTCAAACAATAAATGAGGGGGTTGAGCATGGGTGGTAAAAGGCTATAGATCATAATAATTACTAATCGCAAATCAGTGCTGAATTTTATATTCATATTTTTAGACAAATAATTAAAACATCTGGGTAGGAAAAAAAGGGCAATTATGATAAGCTGAGGACTGCAGGTGGAGAAAGTCTTCATCCTTCCTTGAGCGCTCGATACACGCAGAACTGCCACAATAATGGCACAGTAAGAGAAAACAACAACAGTAAGACAGCCCAGCAGTACTATCACAGCGTGAATGAATGCTGGATAACTATATTCTTCTCTGTCAGTACATGCCATTGTTGTGATGGCAATATGATCACAGTAACAGTGCACAATGGAGTTTCTCGCACAGTAAGGGAGAGGATAAGCTCGAATGATCATCATCAAAGGGCCTATCAAACCCAACAACCAAGAGCCCAGGATCACAATGAATACATTTCTGTGTGTCATGATACTGTGATACCGAAGTGGGAAACAGATTGCTGCATAGCGATCTATAGCCATTACTGCCAACAAACGTGCAGCGACTGAGCCAAAATAATGCACAAAAAACATCTGAAGAAAGCAGCCCAAAAATGAAATGGTTCCATCTTGAAAGCAGCACCTGCCAATTATCTTTGGTAGTGTTGTGGTGCTAAATAGTGCATCACACACAACTAGATTTATAATGCAATAATAAACAGGTTTCTGAAGGCTCCTAGTCATTACAAACAATACAAAAAATACAGCATTTCCCACTATTGTAAACACAAACAAGAAACAGAAAGGCTGATACGAGGCCATAGTAATGAGGCTGAAGTCCAGGAAAGCCGACTATAACAAAATCCTTCACAAAGCTAATGTTTCCTGCTGGCATGATGAGTTAAAGTCCTTAGAACAGTTTTAGAGTTTTGAATGTACACAATTCACAATTAGCATGACACAGTTTCAATGAAAATCAATGAAAAAAAAAAAAAGGCAATTTTGATATTGTAATGGAGAGAATTCTGGAATCAGCCTGTCATCAGCTGGTTAAAAACACTGAGAAGAAAGGCGCACAGGGCTTGCATATCTCTTTCACAAGGTACCATAAAGTGCATTCTGCTTCAAACACACGATATATGCAGGGTTAACAGACAGATTTTATAAATATATAGAAGAGAATGACGTAAAACAGCTGACGCACAGGCTCCAGGGATAATCAGTTCTTTCTACACTCTCAGAAAAAAAGGTACAAAAGCAGTACCCTTAAATGTCTTTATTATCATATTAATGTTGACTATTTTTTTATTATACTCTATCTATCTATCTATCTATCTATCTATCTATGTCTATCAAAAAAGCATGTCATTGAATGCCAGATAACAGATTTGATTTGACTAGACAGTTTGAATATCATTATCATCAGTTTCCCAGGGAGCAAAAAGCCATGTGAGTAGAAATGATATATGAGTGTAAAACAAAGGAAACAGTTAGAAACTTGACATTGGGACATTCCAAAATGCTAAACATGAAAAACGCTTAACGTGGCTTATAACTTACTAAGACAGTGATTGTTTTCCTCTCCTCTGGCCTCATTGGATAGTAAATTGTCCACTGAAGTGCGGAAGCAGTAGGCCATCCGGGTACATTTCATGGAATTTCATACCTGCTCAGCAAACTTACACACTCCCATAACAAGTGTTTTGGGGGGAGCGTGGGAAAGAAACAGAAGCCATTGGCCTTATTACAGTCAGTGTACCATCGGAATGATTCTTAAAACTGATATTTAAAGGTAAAAAAAAAATGTACATACAGTTAATTAAAGGTATATTAGTAACTAAATGGGACAGCTTTTGTATTATTTTTTAAACATTTATTAGAATTAGAATTAGTAGTAGTATTCATCATTGGTTATGAACTGAAAACATATAAATGATGGTTTAAAAATTGCTGTTAATTTAGCACTTGGTGTTGATGTGAATGTTTTTAATGAAATTTTGTATAAAATATTATGACTTTTGGCAGTTCAATCAAAAAATATAGAGTGAAGAAATAATGCACAAAAACAACAAGAGATTATTGGCTATAGTTTGTTTCGTGGCAGAACTGTAGTCTTAATCTGATGGCACACATGCTCTTATATCGTATGGATACACACACGCTAAACTGTCACCTCCTGGAAACTTTCACTTCCAGGAGGTCAAAGTTCAGCATGAGGGTCCTTCAAATTATGTGAGAGCATAAAAAGGCCATGTGATTATTCTTTTGCATGATCTTCAGTTTATCTTTAGAAATATAAACAGACATTGCATAATAAAATACGTAATGATATGTGCCATTTCCCCATAGTTTCGTTTCCAACTTGTTTTTTTTTCTCTATTCTTAATGAGTGTAGGCCTTTGTGAATGTGCCATCATTAGCAAACATACGTATTCAAAAGTCTCTAAGGTGGCATAGTTTGTTAACAAAGACTCTGGTGATATAATCAAGTATACTACATGATAATGTATTTATACAGAGATTAAATGATTTTACACAAACAACAACTTTTGTTCTCACTAAAAATAGTTCCCCTACATATACATACAAACTGCAAAACCATGTATTCCTTTTGTTTTAGAAATAAAATGATTATTGTCAGAATTAAAAAGTCACTTGTGAAATGTGACTTTAATTTTGTGATTTTTATTTTTATGTATTTTTTGTAAATTATGATAACTTTTCTCTTTTGATGCAACAATTTAATCAATGAAATATATAGGTAAAAGTTGTCAAAGCTAAAGAAAATGGTACAAAAGAATGTCTGTGTGATGTTTTATTATTTTTATAGTAAAATTAATCAGTAAACAAATCAGTTTGGCTAAGCCAAAAAATAAGATTAAAAAAAATACGACATTTATGTCACTTAGGGGAATTCTCAGCTGAGAATGAAGGTCATTGTAAAATTAACACTGCATTATCTCACATAATATCTCAGGACATTTTGCACTCCAGAGAAATTATTATAATGGCCATTTGGGACCAATAGTGATAATAGCAATAACACACACACAAACAAAATATAATGTGATGTATTGTCAAGTATGGTGACCCATACTCGAAACTGGTGCTCTGCGTTTAACCCATCCAAGTGCACACACACACAGTAGTGAACAAATGCACACACACACCCAGAGCAGTGGGCAGCCATTGCTCCAGCGCCCAGGGAGCAATCAGGGGCCTCAGTCATGGTATCAAAGGTGGTGAGAGTGCTGTTCATTCACAATCCCCACCTTCAATTCCTGCCGGTGCAAGAATCAAACCGGCGACCTTCAGGTTACAAGCCCGACTCTCTAACCATTAGGCCACGACTGCCCCATACTCCAAATCCAGCCTTGATCCAACCAAACTGAGGTTTTTATTTTTTACATTTTATGCTAAAAGAAGCTTTTTCACATCATTTGCTTCACAAACATTAAATCAATACGTCTCGTGAAACTAATATTTTAGCAAAAATAGCTATATGAATTTACTTAGAAATGTTTATCCTTTATCTTTTTGTCTTGTTTCACTGTTTTTCAATTGTAATTTCATAAAAGGAGGACAAAAAATATATTGCATCACTGTATTCATGCTCTCATGAGATGTGTCAGCAGATATAAATTGGAATACACTGTGATACTGAGTCAGTGACTCTGTAGCAATCGAACAGAACTAACGAAAGTTCAATAAGGACAAGCAAGATAGCTGGATTCAAAGCAATGCTTGAATCTGTCATACATATTTTAGCTTTTTTGCTGGAAGTGTATGTGTAATTCTATGATTCATTCATTTCACAGAAAAAAATAATTTGCGAGTATATGTATTAGGACTGGGTAAAAAATATCGATATCTCGATATTAATTGATTCTCATTTTTACGGAACGATATCGATTGTTAAATCCCAAGAATCGATTAGTCTAGCCTGTTTTCAGTTAATGGACGGAACGTTGAAGAGCACTTCCCATACAATAAATCGCAATAAGCATTGTGCTATACTTTTAATATGAAACAAAGTCTCATATTTCAAATTCTATAGCGCCTCAGTTCAACAGACACTGCAGCGCGAGGCGCACGTGAACTGATCATCTCCTCCACATTAATACCAGTTTCAGCACGAAATAAAACTATGACTAAACATCCGAAGGTAAGTTAAAAGAAAAAGTACAACTTTACAATCCGTATCCTGTCTCGTGTAATCGCTCAATCAGTGTTTCAGCCGCGCAAAGACGTCAATATAAAGGCTTGTAAACAATGTCACGTAACGTCACATTTATCTCAGAAAAACATATTCGGTGACCATAAACGTATTGGTCAGATAGAAAAATAAACTGTAGAGAGGGGCATTTTGCTAAATATATGCACCATATAACATATTCATTTACTCTATTTAGTTATTTAGTTCTTCAGTGTTTAATTTATGTTTGAATAAATCCATCAAGTTTATATGACAGCCACCATTATGTTTATATTTCAAAAAAACGAATTGAAGTAGGAATATTATGTAATTGTAAATTTATTATTTTAAAAACTTCATTAAGTGTAACAAATCAGTCAATTTTAACCTTCGATATTATACTAATATAGTACCAACTGACTCTTATTTTACAGCATTAGTTGAGAGATTTTTTTTTTCCTTGAGAAAATTTGGCATGTACTGTACCCAGGCCCGCAGCCAGCTATGAGGCCACCAATTTTTCATGTACAAAAATAAAATTTGTTCTCTGAATGACTAATTTGCTGTTAAACTCCTCATATGAATGTCTGCATGACATGTATAATTCAGTTTAGTCAGTTTGCAAGAATTTTAGCGTCGGTGGTATGAAAATGATCGTTGCGAGATGAAGTAAACGAGTCTCTTTGAGAGAGTCGTGACTGAGGGCGTGGGCGCAGCCTCCGTGTTGCCAGATCCAACAGCTATAAGCGTTTTTGGACTTTTTTTTTTTCCACTTAATTTGATACTTTAGAAAGTTAATAAAGTTGGAAGTTGTAGTTTTGGATCAGCGATATCTTTATCTTATCTTATTTGCAAAAGATTTTAAATAATTTTGGTTTATCTCTATTTATTTTTAGTTTTTTGTTTGTTTTAATAGCAATATCTGGCAACACTGCATCGCCGGCACTCAAACTGACAATAATCAAAAAAGCCCATGGACAGGTTATTGCTGACAGGATACGACATTCGGTAAGGGAAACGCAAAAATTATCGTGATATTTATTATATGTCAGATACGTTATCAGCGCTGTCAAAACCAGTATTTAACACTAGTACACAGATATATAGAACAAGTAGGTTACATAATGAAATAGGCAAACTATAGTCATGAAGAAGTCTATGCTGTCATTCAGTATCGTAGTTAAATTTTCACAAATCATGTTATAAACATTCATAAGAGAACTAGACAAAGTTATCAGCTATATAGCAATTGTTATTAATAAAAACTATAACAGTAATATGTATTGTTACATGAATAATACATGAATAATCATCCCTCCAAAACAGAGAAAACATCTTTCACAAACATCTACATGTCTCTCTCTTTTAAAGTGTTTATAGTGTATATAATGAGTTTTATTTATTATATAATGTATTTGTATTTGTTTATTATAGCACAATTCTTTAACACCCCCCAGACCTCACTAAATTTCAAAGCCTGGCTACGGCCATGGTTCAGTTCACTAGTTTATGTATGTAATCATGCAATGATATTGTATTATTAAAGCACCCAGTAATGATGTGAAACTTGGATGTTTTACATGTCTAAAGCATATAAAGAGAATAAACTAGTCTTCATCAGCTCAACTTTTTACATAAACAATTAGAAACCATAAAAACTTTCATATCAGTGGCTCATCGGTCTTTGTTCTGAATTCCTCAGTTCAGTGACTCTTGAAGGAACTGGAGCGTTGAATGAGCAAAAACCAGCATCATGGGATCATATATGCCGTATTTTGACTCATTTCAAGTCAGAGTGACTGTCAGGCATGTCTGGAAGTAAGTTTTGATTGAAAAACTTGTAGATCTGTGCTGTTTGAGCCTTGAACTGTTTCAGACGCTTCAGTCCGATTTGGTGAACTGGTTGAACTGGTTCACCAAAAAGAACTGGTTCAGAAGAATGATTTGTTCGTTAACCGGACTTCACTCCGGACTGTTTGCCTGAGGCTCTGGATTACAGGTAATAACGTTGTAAATAATGCTCATTTTCTTGCAATGACAGATTGTTTCACTTCATAAGACCTCAGTATATCGTCAGGAGCCACTGGTAGTAATTTTGTGTTACTTGTATATGCTTTTTTGACTCTTAAGTGACTGTAGCTCTGAACTTTTTTGAGTTCATCAAATCTGTTCCCTTTCCAAAATTTGCATCTGGATCTACACTCGTCCATTCAAAAGCGTCAAGGTTTGTCTGGTTAGCTCCTGCTGGTAGATTTCAAACACCACCTGGCTGCAAAAGCATGTTTTTAACCAAAGTGGTACTAATAAGAGTACTGCAAAAACATTCTTGTCATGAGATTATGGCACAAACGGCAATCAAATACATGACCATTCTTTAAAAAAATGAAACTCACTCAAGTTATTGGACTCAGCTACAGACTATTTATTTGACAGACTACTCAGGAAAATATATTCAGCATTTCAAATGAAATGCAAACTTTAAAGAAAAAACAAAACAAGTCGAGAATAACAGGTTATTCAAACAGTGTTGTGTATTTCATGCTGAGTACATGGCCATTCAAAGATGCCCAAGAAGAATCCGATACAACGACGTGTAACAATTCAACACGTTTTCTTTAAATCTTACACCAAAAAATAGGTATACCAAAAACATTCCTGGAAAATCAGCAGGCAAAGTTGATCAAAATGCTTTATACAGATAACAAAAAGAATACAAAATGATCTTTGTCCAAAAATGTACAGGAAAAAAAATCTAAATAAAATCATTCTTTGTACAAATACCACATAACAACATCGATATTTGAATTACATTATATATAGACTGTATATATTTACTTTTTGTGATGTAAAACATGACAAAGAAGGCAGAAATCTGGACATGAATTGAGCAGTGTCGACATTATGAGGGAAAGCTACAGCACTCTCTTATACAAAATGTACAAAACAGCTGCTTCTAGGTACAACTAGTTACAACATAATACTGTCTTTTTTCTTTTCTTTTACTTGTTCTTTTTTTTTTTACAGTATGCCACAGTACAAAAAAAACTTTTTGTGCCTAGAAGTGTTGAGGTGAAGCGAACGTGACCCGGTGCTGCCCCCTTAGTCATGTGACTTCAGTCATGGACGCTGAATGGTTCTGAAAGACAAGCAAAATTGCATTCAGAGTCGTGCTGCACCGTTCCAGACGGTAATAAGCATTTGACTCGTTGTGTAAATGCTTATTACCCATCAGGCACATTTAACAGAAACACCAGAGAGCCGTGGAGCAGAACGTGTAATTTCACAATGCCAATTCCTGTTAAATCAACCGTTTCGATTATCGTACTTGGCCAGATCGTGACAGAACACCTGATTTTCCTTGTTTCCCCAAACACATTGACTTTTGGTTTGGTTTTCTCAGCCACTAGGGTGTTAAGCTGGTGTCGGAAGCAAAGGAGAATTCCTCTGACCCACATCTGCTGCTCAGGCGCTCGAGGTATTTTACTGGCTGGCTGTCAATAGAGACGTCTCACAAGATTTTCCCTGCTGTAAACAGTGTCGGAATGAATTTGTAGAAGCAGCATTGTATTTCCCTGCTCTGTAAGGTGATAAAATGCATCTTTTTGGGCGTTTTGGAGAGAATAAATGGCAAACTGCAAAATCAAAGCCTTTGGGGGTTTTTTTTACTCAGGGGCCAAATAAAGGAACTACTGCAGGGACGGCTTAAAAGTTCAAGTTGGTTTACAAAAAAAGCAAGGCTAATTTCAGCCAAATATGCACTGAAACTAATGTTGGTGATACTACTGTAGGTATACAATCCTCATTGTTACAAATTTACAAATATTTACAGTATTTTATTGTAAATTAAATGATTGAATACTGATCCCTCTCAATTTATACATCATATTCTTGGTACCAGATTTATTACAGTTACTAAAACTAAGGCTAAAACTAAAACCAAGAAAGAAATACTTCCATTCATTTAAAGGTGCCGTTGGAGATCTCGGAAAATGCTAACTTTAGCCTGATAGCACTGAAAGCGAATGTCCCACCCTCCCTGCAATCGCCGTCCAAAGCCACGCCCCCTGAACACACACACACTCAGAGAGCGGAATACCAGAGACAACATTAAATTACTACAATAGGCTACATCAACGGTCCAGTTCAAAGCAAACATATATGTTCCATACAAAGGGCAATTAAAGTATCTCCTCATGTGTGAACAACTCTATCTCAGACAAAGCAACTCTATTGCAAAATGCATTGCTGTGGACTGAACACCAGTGATAGTGGAAAAGCTGGCTTTTCTCAGCAAAATATTGATGTATGTGATGTGTTAGACAAGCCTGAATTAAATAAATAAAAATAACCACATTCCTTGTGCCTTAAATGTAAGTTACCATATATTAAATGATTATATGTGACCCGTGCTGGCAAAATGAGTCGGAATGTGCACAGTCTAATTATGATCTACAGGCAAAAGAAGAGAAAAAAAGTCAGTTTTGGTCAAATTTGAGGTTTTCACAAAAATGAGTTCATTAAGCCCTTGTCTAGTGATCCCAGTGCTCCAAATAGTAATAGTAAACATCTAAAATGATTTAGATGATATTTGTACGTTTTCTGAAAGAAGTAACTTTTTCTCTGCTCACTTTCTCTGGACGACTGCTGCTGCTTCTTACCACAAGTTAAAGGTCTATTGTTGCAAAGTGCAGCATTCCAGCTTTGTGAATATTCATATCGAATTCTCCATGACATGAGTCCAAACCAGTGAAATATGATTTTCAAACCCATGATGAAAACAAAACGATCGCGCTGACTGACATTTGCAAAGCGCATGCATAAGACGTGCCTCTCCTGTTATGTCTTATGAACGTTTAGTTAATGGTTGGGGAAGAATCAGGGGCCTCATTTATAAAATGTTGCGCAGAAACCATCCTCACGAATATGCGTACGTTTGATTCATTGAATGAATGTACGAACAGAAAACGCGCATACACGTCTCTTTCAGATGTGAAATCTATAAATCGCAAATGATCTTGAACTCACACGCAATTGAATGGTTTCAGCTATCTGGCTTGTAAACGGCTCCCAATTAATGTCATTAACATATAAAATATCAATAATCATCATAATTTAGAACAGTGAGCTGCAAGAACAGCTTACATTTAAAAAAATAAAAAGTGCGTACGTCTGCTCAGACCCTGACGTGACGCTAAGCACTTTTCCTCATCAAAGACAGTTTTTATAAATATGAGTGCTGGCGTGACGCACACTCTACGATCAAATCTGTGCGTACGCACGCTTTATAAATAAGGCCCCTGACGTGTAACATTATGGGCCCTATTTTAACGATCTAAGCGTCCGAATCCACTTTTGCTAGTTTAACGATGGGAAAAACGGTCGGTGCGCCTGGCGCATGGTCTGAAAGGGTTGTCCTTATTCTCTTAATGAATAATGGGTATGTTTTGGGCATAACGTGCAAAAAACCAATCAGGGTCTCATCTCTCATTCCCTGTAAGAGCCAGTTGCGCTCATGCCATGGTGGATTCGCTATTTACACGGCGGAATTTGCAAGCGCAAAGACTGAACGCGTCTCCAGAGAGGAAACGGAGCTGCTCGTGCGTCATTGTATGTATCTAATTCAGATACATACAATGACTATCCATTATGACATGTAGGCATTTTGATATTTATGTAGCCTACATAATAATAATATTTTACATTGTAATCCTTTAATTTTTAATATTTGGCATTTTTGTGCGCTGCTGCATGTCCCTGTGTGTGTAATAAGCAGAGTGTACGAGCGTGGTGGACCCGCCTATAAGCGCATATTGCTAACACTTTAAATAACAAAAAAAATAAAATAAAATACTGCGCCATAGACTTTAGACCAGGTTTTAGTTGGCCAATGGCACGGTCTATTTCAGTTGCCTCAAAATAGCAACACGCCAACAATGCGCCTGAACACAGCTCGTTTTCAGACCAGCACACCCATGAGCTCACAAATGGGCGCAAATGCATTTAAACAATGTGGCGCAGGATGTGAAAATTATAACTGTGTCGGGCTGAAACTAGCAAAAAACACTTGCGTCGCACCTGGTTCCGCATTGCGCCGGGTGTATGATAGGGCCCTATATTAGCTCCATGCATTACAGTAGGTCTTAATACAGATCTGTCTCGTTAATCAAACATTAAAAGAAAAGACAGAATCACTTGCTGCTCTTGATTAAACTACTGTTTATTTGCATCTTTGTTCTTATTTTAATAACAAAGATCAAATTAAATATATCTATATTGTGATTAATAATATAGTAATTATTGTTAAGTAAAGAATTGGAAGAAAATATGCAGTGTTGCTTGGTGATTTTGCTTTGGAACTCGATTTTTCTCAAAATCAACTCTGCTGACCTTATCGCCTTCAAATGGCTGTAGCTCAGGTATTTTTTGTCTGATTCCAACAAGTCATATATCACTTTGAAGGTATTTTAATGGAGAATGTGAAAATGAAAATTTTCTCATTCCGACTCATTTTGCCAGCATGGGTCACATTTATAGATCTGTAACATCACATTTGTGCTGTTGTATTGAATATCAGTATGGCCTCATTCTAACTGTGCTGACATTAAGTGCAACAACACTTTTGCTTGTGTGATATTGCTTAAATAAGTGATATGTAAGTTATGTGTAATGCAAGTTATTAAGTGTTGTCAAATACAAACTAGTAAAATAGCAAGATCCATACTACAATAAACTGTATGTAACAAAACAAACACTGATCACTGTGAGCAGGACGAGAGAGAGGTGGTTTCCTGAGATGAAGAAGATGACATTACCTGTGCGCTGAGTGTCTCGAGAGGGCTTTCCACACGGGGGAATGTCATCAAGGGAAGGCCGCGGTAATCCTCCTGCTTCTGTTTGGTAGGAGTGGAGTGAGTCCCTTTGAAGTTGTTCACTACACAGATTCCCTACCATGAAAAAAGCAACTTTTGAAGATTGCGATAGATACAGTACCTACTAAGTCAAAAATACGTATTAAATTAATACACAATACTTCACATTATTTCAATTTTTGCATATTTATTTTTTTATTGATCATGAAAAAAAGAAAATAATTCTTACTGCTTTATTAATAATTAAATTATTCTTAATAATAATATTTTTAATGATAATAATAATAATAATAATAAAATTATTATTGAATTATTACATATTACTGACCCTTGTTTGAAAATGTATGCTGTTATATTTCAAAAGTTTGGGGTCGGTAAGATATTTCAAAACATTTTAAACAAGTCTCTTATGCAAGTCTCTTATGTATCAAAAATACAGTAAAAACAGCACAATAGTATTACTATTGAAAATAATAGTACTTTAATATATTTGTAAAGTCTGTTTTTGGTTTCGTTTCAGGCTCTTGTTTTCATGTCTTTTATTCTGAAGTTCTGTTATGACCCCTGTTTGTGTCATGCTTCCCTTGCCCTCATGTCTCCTTGCTATTGGTTCCCTTGTACTATGTGTCATGTTCTGATTGGTTGTCTAAGTCATGTGTCATGTTTCTCATTGGTTGTTCATGTCATGTGACCCTCATAGTTTTCTATAAGTTGCCATGTTATTTTCCCTGTTGCTTTGTCGTGTATTAACGTTGTAACCTGCTGTTGGTGAGTCTAGTCTGTTCATGTCAAGCCTGTTTCATGTCAAGTCTGTCTCAAGTCAGGTCTTCATTTGTTTGGATGCACTTTGTAAATAAAACCCACCTGGGTTCAGAATGCGCCGCTTCAGTGGACCTGTCACAATACACGGCACCAGCCCAAATGAACTGCAGAAGCTTCTGATGGCCTCTCCCTTCTCTGCTCTGGCGCTTAGAAGGCCAGCCAGATATAAGGTGGCCACTTTGTGAACTTTGCTTTCATGATCTTAATGACGTTGCCCTAAAGGGTATTTTCCGGAATGGACTCAATGACTTTCTGAACTATCTAATGCCTGATTGCAACATACCAGTGTCTTTGGAACAATATATTGATCATGCTCTGCTGTTGTCTGGCTCATCATACACTGTGGGGATTGCGGACGAGGAACACCACTATCCTACTATATCTGCCACACCAGAGCCTCCTCACGTCATGCCTGCCATGCCAAAGCCTGCTCACGTCATGCCTGCTGCTCCAGGACCTGCTCAAATCATGCCAGTTAAGTCAAAGTTTATTCCTGTCATATCTACCAGCCAATGCCTGGAAGATCTGTTGTTCACAATCCAGAGTCTGCTAACGTCATGTCTACTACCCCCAGGGCCTGCTCACGTCATGTTGGCTACTCAGAGATTCTTCATAACATGGCTGCCATTGAAGAGCTACGTGCCAGAAGATGGCCGCCACCAAGATCTCTGAGAAAATGTGGCTGCCGTCTTCGAGCCTGCTCACGTCACGCCTGCCAAGCCAGTGTCTGCTCACGTCACGCTGTCAAGTCACGGCCGGACCACGCCACGCCTGTCAAGCCAGAGCCTGCTCTCCACGTCACGCCTGTCAAGCCAGAGCTCTGAGCCTACCGTCACGCCTGCCAAGCCAGAGCCTACGGGGCCTGCTCACGCCACGCCTGAGTCCCGCCGATGGCCGCCACGCTGAGTCCCCCGGCCAAGATGGCCGCCACATCAGAGCCTTGTCACGTCATTTGGCTGCTCACTAAAAATTCCCCAAGGATTTTGGGGCCACAGGTACTCTGAAAGTTCCTGCAGATGCGGAGCTTGGGCCAGGACTGATCACCAGCAGAATAACCCACCACTGATGTTGGTACGAGCAGCTGGCATCCCCAGGGCCTCAGCACTGGCTGTCACAGAGACTGTTCCCCTGACTCAGTACTTCCTGTTACATGGCTGCACTACTGAGTGCAGGGCCAAACACTGCCATGCCTTCTGAGGTCTTCCTGCCCACGAGCCCTAAGCCCAGTGCCTCCAGAGGTGGGCGGCTTCCGCTGCAGAATTCTCCAGAGGGAGGCGGCGTCTGACTGCAGAAACTTTCACTCAGGTGGTATGTCACCAAAAGACCTCCATAGTGGCCCACTCATGAACTCACGGTCTGTCCTGTCACAGTTACTGTGGAGGCCTGCCCCTGAACCCACTGTCTGTCCCAATACGCCACTGAGGCCCCTGCTCCGCCCGCTCCGCCATGGTCCCCTGCTCTGCCATGGCTTCCTGCCCCGTCTGTTCTGCCATTGCCCTATGCTCCAGGCCCGGGTTTGCTCCATGCACTAGGTCCTGTTCCCCTTCACGGGCCTGGCCCTCCATCCCTCCCCCCATTCTGCCTCTGCTCAACCTCCCTCCTGGACATTTTGGGGTCTGTTTCGGTTTTTGTTTCAGGCTTCTGGAGCCGCCTTTTTTGAGGGGGGAATATGTAAAGTCTGTTTTTGGTTTTGTTTCAGGCTCTTGTTTTCATGTCTTTTATTTTGAAGTTCTGTTATGGTTCCTGTTTGTGTCATGCTTCCCTTGCCCTCATGTCTCTGCTGGGTCTTGTACTATGTGTCATGTCTTGATTTGGTTGTCTAAGTCATGTCACAAGCCATTGGTTGTTCATGTCATGGACCTCATAGTTTTCTATAAGTTGCCATGCTATTTTCCTGTTGCTTTGTCGGTAATATAAACGTTGTAACCTGCTGTCGGTGGAGTCTACTTTAAGTTTCACTGTTTTTAGTCTGTTCATGCCATGCCAAGCCTGTTTCATGTCAAGTCTGTCTCAAGTCAGGTCTTCATTTGTTTGGATGCACTTTGTAAATAAACTGCACTTGGGTTCATAACTACGCTCGCCTTCAGTGGACTCATTACAATATTTTAAAATTGTATTTATTTATTTGGTGGTAAAGCTGAATTTTCAGCATCTAAATAAATAAATAAATACACACACATACATACAAACATATATATACAGTGCCGTGAAAAGGTTTTTGCCCCCTTCCTGTTTTTTTTTCTTTGCATACGTCTCACACTTAAAAGATTCAGATCATAAAACAAATTTTAATATTACACAAAGATAACCCGAGTAAATACAAAATGCAGTTTTGAAATAATTATTTAATTTATTAAGGGAAAAAAGCTGTCCAAACCCGGCCTATGTATCCACATGAAAAAGTAATTGCCCCTAAATCTAATAACTGGTTGTGCCACTCCTTTTGCAGCAGCAACTGTGAACTGCCGCCATGAAGAATCAGAATGAGTCTTTCACAGACTGCCATGTGGGAGGAATTTGGCTCACATTTTCTTAAGGTAATTGTTTGGGGACTTGAAACACATTGGAGGCCATAAGAATGGACTTGTTTAAAGGAACACTGAGTTTTTTTGAAATAGCTCATTTTGCTGCCTCCTCTAGAGTTAAATGCTGAGTTTTGAACTATTCAGCGATCTCCAGGTCTGAATGGCATTGTTTGATATGATTGAATGACGTAATCATATATCTTTCATGCATGACCAAAGAGTTTCGATAATTTTCCTATTTAAAACTTGACTTCTGTAGTTACATCATGTACTAAGACCGACAGAAAATGAAAAGTTTCTAGGCCGATATGGCTAGGAACTATACTCTCATTCTGGCGTAATAACCAAGGAACTTTGCTGCCGTACCATGGGTGCAGCAGGCACAATGATATTACGCAGCACCTGAAAGTAGTCCCCAGCTAGGTAACTAGTTATGATATAGCTGGGGACTACTTTCAGGATGTAACTACAGAAGAGTCAAGTTTTAAATAGGAAAATTATCGAAACTCTTTGGTCATTTTTGATGACCAAATGCTAATGATCTAATCTGATTCAATGATTTATGCTATTAGTTGTATGGCATACCGCCAGACCCGAGATTGGCTGAATGGATTCAAAAATGGTAAACTCAACTGTTTAACTCAGGAGTTGCAAATGAGCCTATTTCCAAAAAGGGAGTTGCTCTTTAAGGTCTCATGCTGCTAAAGCATCTCACCTGGGATTTTGAGTCTTTGGGACTTCCTTGACTTGGCCACTCCTAAACCTTAATTTTGTTTTTCTTGAGCCATTCAGAGGTGGACTTGCTGGTGAGTTTAGGATAATTGTCCTGCTGCATAACCCAAGTGCGCTTGAGCTTGAGGTCACAAACTGACAGCTGGACATTCTCCTTCAGGATTTTCTGATAGAGTGCAGAATTCATGGTTCCATCAATTATGCAGAGTCTGCAAAGCAGCCCCAGACCATCACACCACCACCACCATGTTTGACTGTTGGTATGATGTTCTTTTTATGAAATGCTGTGTTGGTTTACGCAAGATGTAACGGGACACACACCTTCCAAAAAGTTCAACTTTTGTCTCATCAGTCCACAGAATATTTGCCCACAAGTCTTGGGGATAATCAAGATATTTTTGGCAAATGTGAGACGAGCCTTTGCGTTCTTTTTGGTCAGCAATGGCTTTTGCCTTGGAACTCTCCCATGGATGCCATTTTTGCCCAGTCTCTTTCTTATTGTTGAATCATGAACACTAGGCTAGTGAAATTTAACTCAGCTTTCTAAAATAATGTGGTTAATTGCAGTTCTTTCATGATGTAACAGGAAGTGGGCAATTAAATTTTCACTAGAGGGCCAGGCAGGTTTGGACAGCTTTTTTCCCTTAATGAACTAAATAATCATTTAAAACTGCATTTTGTATTTATTTGCATTATCTTTGTGTAATATTAAAATTTGATGATTTGATCTTTTAAGAAAAATTATGATCTGAATCTTTTAAGTGTGACAAATATGCAAAAAATTAAAACAACAGGAAGTGGCAAAAACCTTTTCACGGCACTTTATATATACATTATATATATATATATATATATACACACATATAGTGTGTGTGTAAAACGATGAAACTCACCAGAAAAAGAGCTATGGAGCTTCCTAATATGAATCCAGCGACGACGTCTGAGCAGTGATTGCGGTATTCTGATACACGGTTCAATCCAGTCAGGAAAGCAGCGCACAGGATTCCTAGACAAAGTACAGGCTTGGCCAGACGACTGCTTTTCGTCTTGATGGTGCTCGTGATGTACATCTGAAACAGTCAAGAGCACACACACACACAAGCTCAGGAACCGATTTATTCAGTGGATTTATTGTGCAGCAGATGACTGTGAGGAAATAAAGCTTAAATAAATACACGCTGCTTGCTCCACCTCAGGGAAATTATGGCCAATTATGGAGAATGGAATCAGAGTAAATAACCTCTTATTCCCATGAAAGAGAGAGAAAGAGAGCTGCTCTAAACTCAGCTCAACCAAAGAGAAGACTTCATCACAAACCCTGCGATTCAACATCACTAACCTGACATCAAAACACACTGAAGATCTATTCAAAATCAGTGTAAGAAACCCCATTTCTCGCATCAGTTTCAACTAAATGTATAGTTACACTAATTGCCTTTTTATGGCAGTCTTTTTTGCTGCAGTAATTTGATCAAAAATACAGTAAAAACAGTGAATAACTAACTAATTAACTCTCTCTGTGTGTGTGTGTGTGTGTGTGTGTGTGTGTGTGTGTACTGGTTTTTGTGGTTTACGGGGACAAAATTTGTTTAATGACATGGGTATGACAGAGGTATTACAATTTGAAGGTGGTTTATGAGGACACTGCCTATGTCCCCGTAATTAAAAAAAAAGGGGCTTAAAAACATACTAAATGGTGTTTTTTTGAAAATCTAAAATGCACAAGTCAAGGGGTAGGTTTAGGTGTAGGGTTGGTGTAGGGCAATAGCCCATACAGTTTGTACGGTATAAAAACCAATACGCCTATGGAGAGTCCCCGTAAACCACAAAAACAAACGTGTGTGTGTGTGTGTGCGCATGCATGTTTGTTTTTCAGGACTCGTTGATGAATAAAAAGTACAAAATAACAGCATTTATTTAAAATATACTAAATCTTTTGTAACACCATAAGAAATGTCTGTCACTTTTGATCAATTTAATGCATCTTTGATGAATAAAAGTATTAATTAACTTTTAAATTGATAATAATATTTAATTTCTTAAATGTGTATTTGATAGCATATTAGTGTTTGGTTTTGGTATCTAAATTGGGATTCACAACTGTGAAATTAAATTAGTATTGGTAACAACTTTGCATAAAAACAAACTGTACAGATATCCGTTTAAAACGCAGTGTACCTATATTTTCCCTGTATAAACATTAATACATGACACTAAATTAAAACAACAGGCATCCTCATTTTTCAGGGTCTGTCCAAACTGAACATGAACACATTTGGATTTTGGACCAATTATATTTCAAGACTAATTGCTTTGGACCTGGTTGGGACAATTTTTGTGTAAAGCAAATTTCTTTTCCAGGTAAACAAACCATGAAGTATGAGCCAGTTGAAATCAAGTTGGAATTCAACACACAACAGACAAAACTAAACAATTTCAAACCCACACTGCAGTGCCTTACAGTAACGTAGACGGCGGAGTAGACACTGAGCGATGCGTCTTTGGATGGGAAGGACCTCCTGGCTCTCTCCACCACCACCTGGTTCCCAGTGCAGATGTTTCCATTGGCGATGAACTGGTGGTTGAAGCGACAATCCATCCCAGTGTAATTTGGCTTGCAGACGCTCAGGAAATACGGCGCCAAATTGCCAGTCGCTACCTGGCCGGCGTTGACAAAGATGTCGGTGGCGAACAGGCCAAATGCGAAGACACCTGCGGTGAAAAACAACAACAACAGAAAACTATTCATCTTGTTGCTCCCAATCAAGTCTTGAAAATATAAGCAAATCAGACAAGGGCTTGGAGGACGCCTATGAATACCAATGCGGTCTTGATGGAACGATGTTATTTTTATCTTCAACCAGAAGTAATTACAAATGCCCACTAGAGCAAAAGCTACATTTGCATACATCATTTGGCACCAACAAAGCTACTCTACTATGCTTAGTATCTTATGCATGTAATTATGATGTCCTCTAGTTATGCCAATTCTCTCAAACGGGTGTTTTCCAACTGATTTTGTGGAATACAATGGTAACCGACTTGTTTCATCGTGAAACTGTGCGTATGTGAAGTAGATTACAATTCATGGTGTCTCTGAAAGTACGAAGGGTGTCGATGAGCAAAAAGTTGAGCTACTGGAGAGAGAAAGACAAAAGATACAGTACTCTCTGGCCACAATTGCTCAAGAATGCAATCCGATGGTCCATATCACCGCAATCCCAAGCCTCAGAGGACACCATTACCAGAGTCTCCACTACATTATGCATCACATCCAGCAAAGCAACGCTCCCCATGTTTCTCATTTTATTTCACATCAGGCTTTGGGTGGGCAGCATGGACATGTGTACTGAAACCAACATCCTGTAAATATGAATGTATAAAAGAAACACTGCAAGGGAAAGGTTTATTGGAAAGTTGTGTTGATCTGTCATTATGTCTGTAGCAAACATTTAAAATTGATGTGTTGTGGAGGTAGAGTTGTGCATTCGGTCTGTTACAAATCAATAAAACAGCCACAGCTCAGCAGTTTTACTTGAAAACTTGCACTTTTAAAATCTCCAGGTAAATCATACCATCCTAACAAAGTCAAAGGTTTATTGGATCTGTGGTGCACTTTTACTTTTGAGAGCTCGCTAAAGTATTATTAGCGATATTTGCTTAGTACTTTTAGCCATTTTAGAGTGTATCACAACGCATATGCATGCTTTCCCCTAAGCGTAAACAACGCTTAATACGCAGATTACGTTCATGCGCGCGTTTTCCCCCCGAACGTAAACAACGCTGATTACGTCAAATGCGTCCTTAGGTACTCTCCAAAATGGCAGAAGATGTAACTCGGGGGAGAAGAATGGTTGAGTAAATTGATATTTTTGTTTTCTTTGCGCATAAAAAGTATTCTCGTAACGTCGCAAAACTGAAGTTTAGCCACTGATATCACATGGACTGTTTTACAGATGTATTTACTACGTTTCTGGACCTGGGAACATTTCAGTTGCATTGCTGTCTATGGGAGAGTCAGATAGCTCTTCGATTTCATCAAAAACATCTTAATTTGTGTTCCGAAGATGAACGAAGGTCTTACAGGTTTGGAACAACATGAGGGTGAGTAATTAATGACACAATTTTCATTTTGGGGTGAACTAACCCTTTAAGTCTAAAGTCTATAGCCTATTAAGTCTACTGGGTTTCCAGGGTAACAGCTGCATTTCTGCTGTTGCTTCAGCGCCATCTGCTGTCAGAGAGTGAATGTGCGCATTATCCAGAGCGTCTCTCACGCGCTTCTCATCCGTGCTTGTTTACATCAGAGTGCACACGCATCTTTGACGCAGCATACAGTGGTGTTGTGCATTGTGACCAGTTGATGGGAAAAGTATTCTTAAAATCCATTCAAAATTCTGAAGAATTTGTAATAAATAAATTATTCTCTGTATTTTGAATTGCCCACGATAACAACATCGTGAATGTTCATTATCGTGATATATCACATTACCGAATACCGGCACATGTCTACATGTTTCTGTCATCACTCTATGTGCTCTTCTGTTTAAACAAGAGATGTCTGTTCATTTTTTTCTTCAAAAGATTATTGTACATATTCATTGCCATGCTAAATAATTAATAAAATTCCTTTGCTTTGCTGAGCCAGTAGGAAAAGGCCTGCGAATAGCACAATCATATAACGCTCTCCACAGGAAGTGAGGAAACACATAATTGTAGCTCCAGGAAGCAAAATGCTGCATGAATTAATTATGCTAAGTATTTTTAGACATTTAATATATATAATTATCCAATATTACTTCCAGAAATTAAGACATTATCTTCCCAGCCCTAATATATGCACACAGTATCCACCCCAAAATGACTGTCAGTGTATTAGATTAAAATAAAAAAAAGTATATATATATATATATATATATATATATATGCATTATCTTATCATGCTCCCAACATATCAGTTTTAGGCACTGAAAAATCCATATTGGAACCAAAGGATACTGAGCTAAAATGTTAATAATAAAAAGTGAAGTAATAAAAAAAAAGCGAAGTTAGTAGTAAAAAGCGAAGACTCACCAATAAACCTAATGATTCTGCGGATGAGAGGGTTTAGGTAGCAGCACTCGCCCGTCACAATGGTTTTCTCCTGGGCTAGGAGAGCTTCTCTAGTGGACTTCATGATATACATGGAGATCTCACCAACAAATATCTGCAGACACAACAAAGAATTAGAATGACACAGTACATCAAACTCTTTCTATAGTTTCTATAATACCTCCGTTTCATGAGCAAAATCAGATTTTCAAAAGTCTTTTGTGGCGTGAAATTGAGTGAACCTCTAATGATCAGTTCACTATGCCCTTGTATTATTTGGAGTAAACTAACTGTAGCTAAACACAATGTTTCGCACAAATGATATCAATAATGACGATACAATAACAAACTAAATTCATACTTTGACTCCTGGCACAAAGCATAAATATTCAAAGGCGTATTCAAAGGCGTAAATATCAAATGTTTTAAATACTTTTAGAAACTAAGCAATATTTCAGCCCAAAATGAAAACTGTCATCATTTATTCACCCTCAAGTTGCTCCAAATCCATATGTACGGTTTACAAAGCTCTCTCTCTCTCTCTCTCTCTCTCTCTCTCTCTCTTTTTTTTTTCATTGTACCTCCATCAGAGCCAATGGACTTTTGGTTATGATTCATTTTGTTTATGAATGCTTTATGCACCAATTTTCAAACTAAACACAAATGTAAGATAACTGAGAATTTAAAACTTAAATTTGGGACTGTTCCTTACACACACACACACACACACACACAAAATGTCTTTAGAAGATTTATGTTAAAGTTTAGAAAAAAACAACAAGAGTGAATGTATAGGATAAAATTGGATGCATAATATTTTCTACAGCATCAGTCACATGTTGCACATGAATGTGTCTCTACTGAGACATGAAACATAACTAAACAAGAAGTTAAAAAGACGGAATTTACTAAGAAAGACCCGCTGATGGAATAATTTGCATAAAAAGGATGTGTGTTTGAGCTGAAAAGAAATGATAATGACAAAAGTGGAGCCGTTTGGGGATTTGCACCTAAAAGATACAGCATTTCACAGGCCACTTTGAAGTCAGATATTTCTCAGCCACTGACCATTTCTGAAGTTAGCAAACGCAAAGGAGAGTTTCCATTTAGTTTCATGTTGTACCACACAGAGGAGAGAAAGTTTGTGTTGTATTCACGAGCAGAGGCTGCTGCTGCAGTTCTTTATACCTCTGGAGTCAAACTCACTTTGGCTTGTTTAAGGCTGAAAACACACGCGCTGATTTCTGTGCCTGGAATGATGGAATTGAACTGCAGTGTTCGTCTCTGAATAATACAGTACAGATGAAACGCTGAAAACCTGCTGCTTGAGATACAGACTGAGGTATAAAGATGAACTGTATTAAAAAGGTTCAAGAAAGCTACAAGATGTTCTGCCATGCATATTTTATATTTTGGTGAATGTCATAAAGGCGATCATGGGTCGTATTTGATGTAAAAATCAAGGATTTTTTTTCGATATAAAATTATGCAGTCATTATTTCTTTATTATGGCATTTTCTCCACGATACTTACATACAGTCTCCATATCCCCATTCCCAAAGAAAGAAAGAAAGAAAGAAAGAAAGAATGAATGAATGAATGAATGAATGAATGAATGAAGGGTGTGATGACAGAATGTCCATATTGGGGTGAATTATCTTGTAATTATTCTTGATAAAAAGTCAAATTAAAATATTATAGACATCCTCAAGGTGTGTCTAATCTGAAAAATGACCTCTGTAACTCCTAACTGCTTCATTGCACTTATGATAAAGGCAGTAAAACTGAGACCATCATTTTCAGCAGAAATAAAATATATTCACTGTAATTTGTCTTTAGTGCTCGATGTTTTATGATCCGTGTGGTTATTAAAATGATATGAGTCACACTGAAACTCCTCCCTGGAGACTAAATTTCATTTCCCCTTCATGTTTTACACCTGCTCTTAATTTAAATGTAAAGTAATAATAATAATGTTAATTTAATAATAATAAAAATCTACAAATAAATTCATATAATTGAGTTCTTTGACTTAAAATAAAGAAGGCATGTATGTAGTATGTATTGTATGTTGGTATTGCAGTGCCCTCTGGTGTTCATTTCCAACAATCACAAAAAAAAAAAAAAGAAAACTGCAGAAATCTTTAATGAAATAATCCATTATTTACTTGGATCATTTATTTAAACTTATCTCTGTTTTACAAATCCATCTGGCAGAGATTCTTAGGTCCCAGTTTCACTAATTGTGCAATATTCAACATCAACTGTGAAGGATTTCTTTCTTTTAAATAATAATAACTATTATATAATATTATGGAAAATATAATACTATGAACTTGGAATGAACTCAAAGTTTGGAGAACAATGGTTTCAACAACAACAACAAAAATAAATAATAATAATAATAATAATAATAATAATTATTATTATTATTATTATTATTAGTCTCCCACCCTCTCTGAGCTTTGGAAAACCAGATTGTTGTTAGTGTTTAGATATAGTATTAAAAGCAGAAGGATACTGAACCTTTAAAATTTAAAAAGGTGATTACATCACCAGAAACTAAAAATCAAAGCATAAAAAACCTAAAACAAGTCGAACTCACTACTGAACTAGTCGGTTGTTAGTGATCTTGAACCAGTGGCACTCATGATTAGCGGTCGACCGATATCGGTTTTTTGACAGCCGATGCCGATATCTTGGAAAGCAGGATGGCCGATGGCCGATATAAAACCGATATAATTTATTTTAATTAATATTTAAGAAATTTGAAATCATTTGAAAATGGATTAAAAAATAAATGTGTTACATAAACATACTTATTTTTCACAAAAAATAAATATTTAATAAAAATATAATTAAAAAGGAAGTAAACGCTGTAACCAACAGGGCACTCAGTATTCTGGGAAGTCTGTGTGCATTGGGAATCATATTTTTTCAAATAATGCCAAGGTAACGCTCATTTTACATACAGCACACAGTGAAAATGACATGAATATGACAGTGGGCAAATGCATAACGCACAGAATAATTTAAATTCACGAGTTTAAAGTTTATTGATCATGTGTCTCCAGTGAAGCTGAACTCTCCTCCATTCAATTCACACGGACCGACCGTCACACAGAGAACATGCGATCATGCAGGATACAAATGCACACTTCACAAGATCTCACAACTGGATTCGACTAGTCCGCAAGTTTTGTGAAATTAAATGTTCATTAGTCATTCAAAGATTTGTTTAAATGATATAAATGCATATTTGCTAAATGTTGACGGCAAACAAGAACTTATAATGTGTGCCTTTCAATTACTAATAATATAAAAGCGATCATTATAATACTTTTTGTATACATTTCATTCCTTTGTTTAACAGTTCTATCTGATTATTAGACAGACTTCTATCCGTATTAGACAGAACGGTTAACAACGACAGCGAACAAGAGGGAGAATGTGAGAGCTGTGTGCTCAGGCGCTGCCGTTCTCAGCGCCATCAAAATAAAAGTCCTGCCTCGAACACATTGGCCAAACAGGAAAATCGACCAAAGCCGATATTTGAAAAATGCCAAATATCGGCCGATATATTGGCCTTGGCGATATAACGGTCTACCATTACTCACGATGGCTGTGGGTGCAGCTGCCACCACGCAGTAGAGGATGAGAGGAGGGATGAAGCTGCTCTCCTCCACCCCGGGGAATGGCTTCATCAGGTCAGCGTCATTACAGAAGAAGCCCTGGATATGGATCCCAAACGTGTCTGTGCATTCAAAGTAGTACGCCAGCAGCACCGTCCCGGCCATGATCACCAACTGGAAAGAGAACAAAGAAACAAACTTAACAAACGTATCTGTTGAGCAGTGTTGGCCAGTAACTAGTTACTAGTGACTAGTTACAGTAATAATATTACTTTGTGCAGTAACTAGTAGTGTAACTAAATACTAATAAGATTTCAGTAATAATATTACAGTTACCATCCAAAAAACAGCTCGTTACGTAGTTAATTTTGATGACTCAACCTCTACTGATTTGAAGTCCAACAATCCAATAATTCCTAGATTTATTTTCATAATTTTCACGACTCATGAACACATGAAGTCACCAGTGCAGCAGGCAAGCTTGGAATATGGAAAAGCTTACATTCAGTGGATGGAAATATTGCCATTATGTTGATTTTGTCAGGAGAAAAGATGATCTGAACACTGATGTGTAAGTTGTGGCATTATTTACTCTGGCATTACATGGCTTGCCCACATCCCTCTGATCCTGATATAAATTGTATTACAAGAATTAAAAATCTTTTTAGAAAACGAAACATTTTCTTACGAACTTATGCCATTTCTTTTGATAAAATGAGTACAAGAGAAATTATAGGTACAATTAACTTCACGGTACACATGACAATTAATGACAGTTAATGCAACACTTAAAAGTCACTATCAATCATTATCAGTGTTTGTAATAACTTCTGTCTGTGACCCAAAGTGGAATCTGGTCAAATGATGAGGCAGAAATATATTGTTAGTATCATTTCAGAAGAGTTTTTTTGGGTAAGATACACAATTACAACTTCTGTGGGGCATGAAGGAAAAGTTATGTAACTAGAAGTTTAACTAATTACTGTTGCCAGAAAGTGATAAATAATGTAATATTACTATTGTAACTAGTAGCAAGTAATAAATTGAGTAACGAACCCAAAACTGCTGAATCTTGTTTGAAAGTGTCGTGATTCTCTCCACAGGAAGTGAGGAAACACATAATTGTAGCTCCAGGAAGCAAAATGCTGCATGAATGAATTATGCTAAGTATTTTTAGACATTTAATATATATAATTATCCAATATTACTTTATTATATAAATTAAGACATTATCTTCCCAGGCCTAATATATGCACACAGTATCCACCCCAAAATGACTGTCAGTGTATTAGATTAAATTTTTATATATATATGCATTATCTTACCATGCTCCCAAGATATCAGTTTTAGGCACTGAAAAATCCATATTGGAACCAAAGGATACTGAGCTAAAGTATTAATAATAAAAAGCGAAGTTAGTAGTAAAAATCGAAGACTCACCAATAAACCTAATTAATTTCACACGCACACACACACACACACACTCACAAAACCTCCAAAATTTGTCTCATCTCCACGCACCAAACCTCATGTAAGCATCTGTTTTTCTGTTTGCATTAGGCCCACTCATAGGTTATATTTTTATCCTCTAAAACACTCCTCAAGCATTCATTTCCAGTTACATAAAGGGCCTTTCATGAAACATGCAAGACAGTGTCTCTGAGAGGACAGCTCAAGGCACGGTATGCTGAATGTGATGTGTTATGTAACTTACACTAGCTTGCAAAAGTTTGGGGTCAGATCATGATTGATTGATTGATTGATTTTAGTGCTGTTAAATGATTAATCGTGATTAATCGCATCCAAAAAAAAAGTTTTAGTTTACATAAAATATGTGTGTACTGTGTATATTTATTATGTATATATAAATACACACACATATGTATATTTAAGAAAAATGTTGTTTTTTATATTAAATATATTTATATATATTATAAATTGTATTAATATAAATATATACCTGTAATTACATGTAAATATTTTCAAAATATATACTGTATGAGTGTGTATTTATATATACACATAATAAATATAAACAGTACACACACTTATATTATGTAAACCAAAACTTTTATTTTGAATGTGATTAATACGATTAATCATTTGACAGCACTAATGTATGTATGTATTTATTTATTAAATCAATAAATAAATAAATAAATAGTCATGTTACAAACTACAAAAAGATTTATATTTTAAAAAACCCATCAGCCCTGAAAAGAAAAATCTACAAAAGAAATATGAAACATTAATAATAATAAATGTTTCTTGAGCAGCAAATCAGCATATTAGAATGATTTCTGAAGAATCATGTGACACTGAAGACTGGAGTAATGATGCTGGAAATTCAGCTTTGATCATAGGAATAAATTACATTTTAAAATATATTACAATAGAAAACAATTATTTTAAATTTTAATAATATTTCACTAAATTAAGGTCTGAGTCTGAAATTTTCATATGCGATTTTTTCCCATTTATTTCGTATTCGTCATTCTTTCCTATCAAAATGCTTGCTACAGATGCGAAAATGCAGAAAATCGAACCCGATTAAAAATTTTTGACGGACGCTTTTGAAAGGCAGTGTGTAAACGTGACTGACACAATATGAGGTCGTATTTATTTTGTAACGTGTGAAAATTTCACACTGTATTAAATAAATGCAGCCTTAATGAGCAGAAGAGACGTCTTTTAAAAACATTAATAATTCCACTTTTGTCAAGTGTACACTAAAGTTAGCAGGCTTATAAGGTCATGTATAGGGGTGCTTTCACTCCTTCATTTTCTCTTCAGTTCATTCAGGCATACATGAACACACTGTGCTCCATTCTGCACCAAAACAAATCAATCCAAGATCGGCTGGCCTGACTGAAAATGAACTCTGGAGCGGTGCGGTTGTGGTCAGAAAACAATGCAACCCAACAAACCAAATAAAACCGAGCTGCATCATGATTCATAACGGGAAATGCATTAAGTAAAAAGCAACAGCGTCTGATTCTGTTGGTCAGTTGAAATCCTAAACTGTTGTGTAATTGCTTTTCTCCCGACAAAGACTTGATTTACACTCTAACTGATATAAATATGGATGATGCTATGAGGAACATAAACAGGTGCGCTCTCACCAAAGAGAGCACAGTTTTACTGTGACTTACATAAACACATTTTGGTGCACTTTGAAAAAGAGAGCTGAACCAAGAAGTAAATGCTACATAACAACAATGTAACAAAGTCCCTGTTTCTACAGGGATCTACAGGTCTGAAAATGCCGAGTTCAAAGATAAGATTCACTTCAAAACAGTCTAAAAGTGGTGTGTTTCAACATTACTCCCGCTCAAATGCCGCCCCAAAGTCCTCCACTGTAAGCACATCTCTATAAACTCATCTTTTTGCTTTTACAAAGTAACATGAAGAAATTGTTGTCTCTGGTTACAACAGCATGTCACAGATGTCCACAGAGTTTAACTTTAACCACTAGCTGCCAGCGCCGACCTCTAAATCAAATCACAGTCCCCATCAGAAGTCATATCAGAACAGAAGAGAATATCAAAGCAGGCTGAATATGGTCTTTATGCACATCTCACACTCTGAAACGCCACAATCTGAACCCTGCAGCAATGTACTGAGTCAGCGCCTCATTAGTATTTCATGAGCCCACGTCCCATGATTCCTCATGCTTGACTTAAACCATAATATAAAGGGCATCATATGGAGCCGAAGGGGAAGCACGTCTAACCCAATTACAGTCGCAATCCACTGACACAGCACTTTTCTTTCCAATCGCTGAATTCAGAAAAGCGACCTCAAACTATTGGTGGAACATAAGGTTTACTCAGGGTGAGTATACTATTAACACTTCACAAGAACAGGTGATGGTATTAGATAGCAAATGGTACAGTACTTTCATTTACACCACGGTACTGAATGATTACCGCAATCAAGCACCATGATGTCATCTAGTGATTTTCAAGTAGTTGAAAAGTTTGAAAGTATTTGGCAACGGTGCTGAACATGAATTAGAGGCAAATGCTATCAGTTTGTTAGATACACAGCTGAGATTCAATGCTTGACAGCATTTCAGCGTAACACATTTTAATAGCTAGCTATAGTTTTCATTATGTAGGCTTTTCCATCATTGTGGAGAAACAATTTGAGTGTTATCTCTATTTCTTGAGCTTTTTGTCTTGTGCTTGATTTCCATATATTGTAACTGTCACCCCCCCCCCTCCCCCCTTTTGTGCTATTTATTGTGCTTTGCTCTTCAGTGTTTGTACTGTTTTTGTTTGTTTTTCCTGTTTTTTTGTTTTTCAAATACGATCAGTTTTACCAGGGATGACCTG